>JAVYIG010015958.1:0-33368 GCA_035222895.1 Strongylocentrotus droebachiensis | reverse complement strand
TGAAATATTACACAACTTGTGTGAATCTCAAATACTATGTTGTAAAGATCGTTCTCGCTCAAGGTCCAAATATCACGGTTGTAGATGATGAAAAAATTTCATATGGAAAAGGTCTGGCAGTCCAACCATCCTATATTGTAGTTACTAATGACGCGCCTTTCACAATAGGTCAATGATCCAATCAGATCTCTTATATTTTAGCAAGTAACGACACGCTTTTCACAATAGGTCAAGGATCTCTGGATTTTTGCCTTAGTAATATAATAATGGTTGACGTTTCCATATTGGATGTCTGATCTTCAATCCCCGGCTTTTTTTTATCATCATCCTGATTAAACAAATGCAGACGTAAGCCTTGACATGACCAGGTAGTTTAACCGTGCATTTAACTTATCGAGTTGACGATGTTAAATGGTACAAATAAATTCATACCTTAGAGATTTCCAAATATTGTCATACGTCCTTATTTCATCTCTCACTTTCACTTTGCACGTTTTCCCGTGGGTGTTTAATTTGTTTGCATAGTTTTTAGGGCCTCTCGAGATGAAGAATGTGATGTACTTCCCATCTATTTCATCTGTCAGATGGTCGCCGAGTGGAGGACATGCATTCCCCAGGCATATGTTGGATCTTTCAATGTACACGACGCTGTCTGTATCGTAGTAGAGTACACGATCCCCTAACCGGTCTATTAATACCTCAATTAATTGTATTCTTGCTTGCGCCGTCGTGAAGGCAGCAATCATGACGTTTGCCTTAATTGGAAATAATTTTTTCAAACTCGTCCTTCTTGACGGTTCGAACCTTAACTTCTTCATCATTGACGTCATTGATCTCGATTTCATCCGATGTCAGCTTGGAGCTCGTATATTTGAGCGGGGTCAAAGACGATGTCGGTCTCAGGGACATTATTTCTCATCCCAAACCTACCCCGGAATGAATTGAGCATTATAGTTTGCTGAGTGAACATAAACCCTTGTTAATTTTCTTAATCTTTTCTGGTTCCAGTTCAATCCCTTCATGTTTGTGATAATCGGCGATGTACTCGGCTTTATCCTCCTCCGTGAGACACCAGTCTGGCCGTCGCGATGCCTCCTGGTTGATTTCCACGAATGTGTTGATGGATTCCGTAAACAGACCTGTATCCACAACTGGGCGAATGACTTCCTTGTTGTATTTTGATTTGTCGCAAAAGTGCCGGACGGATTCGATCCTGTACCCCTTTTGGATTGCTTTTTGCAGTTCGAGAGAAACCCAGGTACTTCGAAGCATCCTTTCCTTATCGGTATGTTTGCAAGGCGATTGTTGATAATTTTCCGCACAAGTGCAACACAGCGGGAATAGGAGTTTCCCATTCACTTTGATGGGCAGGACGGGATGGAAAAGGTCTCGAGGGGGTAAGACGTACCTTGCACCTGATGAGATCGTAATAAGCAGACACGTCATTGAATTGTGGGTAATGACTCTGGGGGTGGCGAAGGGGATACGATCCATTTCTAGTGATGCTTAGACAGAGCGATGTGAAGTCTACGTACTTGATTTGTTCTCCCTCCTTGCATTCGTAGAGCAAGCAGCTAGCGTTATACGTCCACCGTAAAAGGATGTACGGGGATCCAGTGGGACTGGATTAGGATGCATCTCTCTGATGCGTCGATGGAGCTAGGGTTTTTCCTCCTCGTTCCAGTCACATTCCCACATGGTGACGTAATGCCAATCTTCGATGATGGTTTGCACCTACTTTTTCTCTTACAAGGTATCTAGGTGCAACTCTCCCATTGTTTTCACGAGTCCTCTTCTCCCACTGCCAGTATCGAGGAAATATCACTTGGGCATCCGTGCCAAAAACAGCCGTTGAATTCATTGATGGTTTTATTTTGTTTGCAACAACCATCGACCATATATTTGGCAGCCCTGACGTCACGTTTATTGCGTACATATCGATGTACATGTACAATTGCTCCTTTCCAGCAACATGGGACATTCACTGACCGTATTGCTTTGTTGGATTGGATTGGATGTCTTCGGGTGTATAGCCTCTGGGAGGTAAGATGGCAATCGTGTTCTCCTCGAGTAAGTTTCTTCTGAAGCCGAGATTGTAGGCAGCAGCGATGGTGATAAACTGGACTGAGGGTCAATGCCGAGATCATCGTCAAAGCGTTGTGAAACTTCCATAAACAGGGTCCTGAACTGAAGACGGCATCTTCTCTAAATGTCTACATCACTACGCGGTAGGCAGGTATTTCTTTCGACATGATAAACTCCCGCCCAAACGATACCTCTCCGGCAGTCGTACCAGATAAGAAACGTTCCCCTTTTTTTGGATGACGTACCCTCTGGATAGTAGTACTTTGCATCATGCGTAGGTCCCCTGTAGTGCGTATTTGAGTCGATGTTGAAGAAATGTGGAAAGGAACCCTTATTGAGTTCTTCTACCCCAAACGTTGCTGGTAATGCAGAGAGCGGCATGGTTAAGAAATTCAGCAAGTCGACAAACCGACTGGCATTGTAAGGGCACGGCCGTACTCGTGATTTGCTACCGACAAAGATCAACCTGGGATGATGCAAATTGCGATATAGGTAATCTTGAATAAGTATGCCGTCGTAACTTTTGAAATTGTGTGCAATAAAGGTAGCACCACGGTTCTTTTCCGATCCAAACACCCATTCCCAAAATCATCGCCGGTATTTGGCCCTTGAAAAACACATTGTTTTTCTCCCGCCTAATTGCCACAAGTGGCGCAGTCCTGTTCGAAAGGTTGCTGCATGCATGGGCGCATAAATTGCAAGCCTTCTGAGCCACGGAATATAGTTGGGTATGTATTTACCCGTATCCTGGGTACATTCAAAGTAAAATAAATACATACTTGGTATTCTTGGGTCGCTCTTCCTTCAGAAGCTCATTGGCACCTTCTTCTATACCCCCTATTCTTCATCATTTTGGTCTCTCAGCGTAAATGGATCTTTTCGTTGTATGTGGCATTATTTATGCCCAGGATCGAAAAAATGTCTGCATATTTTGCACAGCGTTTGGCCGCAGATGTGCTCTTTGTCTCGCTTTTCCAATAAAATTGCCCCTTGCTACAGAGTGTTTGGCATATTTCACATTGGAAAAAACGCTCACAAACCTTATTTGCCCGATGTTTCTTGAAGCACCACTCGTTCTTGAAGTTGCGATTGCGTTCTTTGCATCGCTTGCACTCGTCGTTCTCAGCAGGGACTTGATAGACAAGGACTGGAATCAAGCCGCTCTCCTTTGACCCCATGCTCCACGCCGCCGAAAAGTTATGCGCTAATCTGCAACTGTTTACCAGGTGGTATGATAAAAGAGCACATGAATTTTCAGGATTTAGAATTCCTACATCAGAAAATGGTATCACAGCAATTGTTCGCTGTCCCTTCCAATAATTTCTCATCCATTGTTGAATGTGTAAAGAGTAGAACAAGCGAACACAAACTTGTGTAATTTCAACCTTTTTTAAACTTGAAAAATACAAAAAACACGCGAAAACACGCATTAGCGAACTAAATGTTATTGAAGATTGTAAATCATGGATCAAATATCGGGACATTAAAGCATGCACAAATTAGCGCATCATCCTAAGATATTGAGTTTTTGTCAGGATGTAATTTTTCTTTTACCAACTCTGGCACACAAATTATAGGAAGGACGGAGTTCTAAATTTGTAAAATTTGTTTGATGCACTATTCCCAATACAATCCCCATATAAAGTTTTTGATTTACAGTGAAATTTTGCCGGTAATTTAATATTTTGTAATAAATGTAAAACTGGTGCCTGGCTTCTGAAAGTCCCCGCAGTGGAAGCGCGGTTCGGAGCATGGAACTTCAAAGCCAAGTGGAATGTTACACATCCCATTGTTACGCTTTAGAACTCACGGATGCGTTGAATAAATTACAAGAGTCTCGCCGGCTTGATTCCAGTCCTTCTCTAACAAGTCCCTGTTCTCAGTAGGGGTGGCGATTACTGATGTCACGGCACATCTTGCAGGCAATGATGCATGTATGTTGGTTCTTTGAACTGCAGACCTTAAAACACTTTTCACAGAATAGGACTTCTCATAAAAAGCACTCATGGATGTGATAAGGTCATAGTGGCAATCTTGCACGTACAGGTAGATAGTGTAACTGGCATGCATAGATGATGAAATCTAAATGATCCCTAGAGACAATTAAGCACAACACGATAATTTGCCATGCGCTCGGTACTCTTAATTTGTTTAATCTCAGCAATGCCGCATTTGGTGTTGACTGGAATACCCGCTTTCCTGTACATGTCCACCGCATACACTCACTGCTCCTCGTATCCTTGCCTAATTGTATTCCAGTTAGGATGCTTTGCTATCCGACATATGCCTGTCACCATTTGCCCTTGGGCACCACATATTGTCATTGTTTCGCATTTGAATAACACTCTTTTTGATGAACAGGCGCTCTTTAATTGTTAAGAACATTTTTTTTTACCACCTTCCCCCTTCTGGTATTGTCAAGTGTATCCCGTTGAAGTCCATGTTTTCATCGAGGCCAATATTTTCATGGGATTGAAGCGTGGCCTCCAACTTTGAAACAAGTACCTCTTGATTCATCCGATCCCAACGGATAAATGGGAGCCTCACCGGTCTATCAAACTGAGGCGCATTGAAACAAGTCTAACAAAATCCCTATCCCTAACACCTACCATCATTTCATCAATGATATTTAAAAACATTTCATTGACCCTAGGCATCATATCAAGCATCGGGAATATTCCCATAAAAACACACGAATAAAATTCAAAATGTCAAAAACCAGTAGGCACACGTGTTATAAGTCATTTTTGCTCGAGAAAAAAACACAATATCAAAACTTTTGTACACGAGTCAATTAGAAATAGTATAAGTGCAAACAAAAATTGTGTACAAAATCTATGGCCGTCAGCCAAGTCACAGCTAATTACTACTCGCATAAACTTAGTAGACTTGCACTCGTATTTCAAACATTCATAACTTCCGTTTTCATTTCAAACTTTTGCCATTCTATTTCTGGTATTTGTGCTTTCGTACAAACCAACTAATTACAAGGGTTAGATTGCCCTTTAAAAGTGATCTTTTTTTCTTTTTTCTTTTTTTGCAGAACATCATAATTATTTTTTACCCAAGGTCTCAAGCTATATGCATTTTGTATCAAAAACTGCACATGAAAGACCCTCTTTTTAATAATGTTAATATATACTTTCATAAGTCCTTTAAGTGATCTCCACGTACTGTTACATGTGTACATGCTAGGTGATGTGAAGAGGTTAATGTTGGACACCCAAAACCTAGAAGCTCGAGAGCTTTGAACTATATTTATACAAAATTGATTTTTCATAAGTAGATTACCATAGTTCATGTTTTAATGACTGCAAAATATAACTTGCTGCTCCGATATGCATGTATGTCTATGTTCAGGGGACAAATGCACTGGGCCTTATTTAGTCCAATATATCGTATAAGGGCTGCATGTAGGTCTGAGCTCAGTTCTAAGGTTTAGTAATATGTATATTTTAGGTGCAGGTCTTCTGATTGCGTTCGCCTGCACTTTTTCCACAGGTAGTTCGGATAACACTTTGAATTTATAATATGTTATAAAAATATTGAGTTTGTTATTATTATATTTATATATATTATGTAAATAACATTGTCACATGAAGATATATTGTTTGTTTATTTTGTATTATCCCGGTGTATTATACCTTATGTTTATTTATTCTCTCTTATTCATTTATTGTATTTGTAAACATGCAGAAATCTAATCAAATCAAATTGTGATGCATTCAGGGAATATATCCTACCAGGTACCAACTTAATTACTACACCTAGTTTAAATGTAGATTAACGTCTTGCAACATAAGTGCTACGTACATCAAGGATTTGAACCCTACACCTCATGGTTTACTGTCCAGTGAATTGTCCGCTGGACCACAAACACCTCTACAATGAACCATAGTTAATGCCATTGATTTAGAATGTATGTTATTCATGATTGATTTTAATAAATAGAGCTATATTTGTGTTTGGATAATTAAATAAACAAAAAAGGAACTATATCGCTTTGTTGATTGTTTAGACAAAGTCATGTTTGGCATTATGTTAACGCTACATGCAGGGGCGTCGCTAGAGGGGGTGTTACATTACGTTTCATTTCGCATTGTTTACTTTTATTTAGTCTATTTGATTTGTTTAAAGGAGAATAGGTATGGTTTGTCAGTGTTCACAATGTTAGAAATGAGCAAGAAGGTGGTATACTCGATCGAGACCAGCTGTGCTGGGGAGTTGACAAGGGTATCTCCATGTAATCGGGTTATATTTCATATAGAAAGAGTAATTCTTAGAAATCAATCCTACAATCCAAAAGAAATATATCAACGTTACTTCTTCTTTTTTTTAGCCATTTACCTTGATAATAGACTACTAAAATTAACCACCTTTGGTAAAAAAAAAAAAAAAAAAAAAAAAAGGAATTTTCTAGGTTTTATCCAAGAGGGCCGACGGTACCCACAAATATCTATAAATAACTTGAAACATATGCTACGGATTATATTCGGTATCGACAGATCAGCTCCGATGAGTTTAATTGTGTTTTGGTGCCAATCCTGCTCATAGCTTAAATCTGTGTGTTCATGATTTTGTTTATTATGTTACCTTTCTTTTTGCCTTGTTTTCTTTTATTTTAATCTATTTGATATGTTTAAAGGGGAATGTGTATGCTTTGTCAGTTTTTACAAAGTTAAACCTGAACAAGTCGGTGATATTGGAGACCAGCTAACAACAGTTCCTATCTTCCTATCTTATTTTTTTACCAGTTTTTAATGCTAGGGGGCGAGTGTAAACGTAGCATAACAGTTCATATAACTATATATAAAAAGTACCTTAACAGGATACATGTCATGATACTATACCAGACAAGTATTATTATTTAAATATTCTGAAACCAATATGTATATCAAATGCATTCATAAAATGAATTGCGTATATCATATGTGAGTAAATATTCATATGCATGCATATATATAATATATATAAATATATACGAATTGTAAATCAATGGTGTGATTCGTTTTATGTTCTATGTGCATTTTAATTGTAAAGCTATTGTACCTTGTAACAAAGCTAATGAAAACAGAATTTCTGTGTATTACCATGGACCAATAAAGATGAAATTACACACATAAGAATTTGCTTAAAAATAATAACTCCTGGTATTGCCATATGTGGCAAGCTCAGAAGCCCCCTCCCCATTAGCCTTTAGTCAAGGCACTCGTGCTGTATTTCCCTAAACGCGCCTGAATACATAGACTAATCGCGCGACGACTGTGATCTGTGGGACGAGGTGCTGAAGCGGCTCGGTCCAGCGATCACTGCTGTAAAGCCACACTGCGTTAGTCTATTTTCAGACCATGCTCGGCAGACAAGCAGCGCGCGAGGCCTTGTCTAAAAGCTACCTCCCCACCCTCTCCCACAAACAAAATAAGGTTTGATAAGACTTGAATATTACAATGACTTCCAATCAATCATAATGTGTGCAACAGGACAAAACAAACTATGCAAGAATGTCAGCTTTCAGAGTTTTCATATCAGTTTTAATTACATCTTCACATTTCTTCACACTTTTTTACATATTTACATATGGAACTTTCTTTGTTGATGACTCCCAGGATTTCATAGTTTATTTATGTTCTTGTCATATACCTCTTGACAGGAGTGCCCTCAACAATGACAAGTTTACATATACACAAAAATTGATTTTGAAACCTTCCCGACCTGTACCCAACCCCAACCCCTAACAAACAGAAATATATTTATTTATTCATTGTGGTATAAAAAAGCATTGTACATGGCAGCCTAGCGGCTGAATTGAGTGCAATTTACATAAGCAATAACCCAAAGATACTGCACAAAATACAATAGTATTAAAAAGTCATTAAAAATAGTACATTCATAACAAAACAGTAGGTACACCTTAGAATAAAGAATATTGATGGTGGGATAATGGAAGTGGGTAATGGATGTGAAAAATAAAGGTTTTGTGATATGACTTTAGCAAATTGATAGGAAGAATGTATTGTTGAATAAATTATGATCAGTGCTAAAATAAATTATCTGTTCTGCATGCTTCAAAGTAGGCCTATTGTCATAGCAAAGATACAGAGGAGGGTGAGAAAGTGAGGAGAAAATACTAGGTAAGAGAAAGTGAAAGAGTGAGAAAAGGAAAGACCAAGGACCCGTTTCACATAGCCCTTTTTCAATGACAAACGACAAAAATCAGTGACATATCAGCTGATAACCAATCAGAAGCAAGGATTTCACTAGCTTATAACAAAAACTGTCATTTGTCAGTGATGACAAGTATTGTGAAACGCCCCCCTGGGACCCGTTTCACAAAGCCCTGTTTCAATGACAAATGACAAAAATCAGTGACATATCAGCTGATAACCAATCAGAAGCAAGGATTTCACTAGCTTATAACAAAAACTGTCATTTGTCAGAGATAACAATTTTTGTGAAATGGGGACATGGTGAGAAATGAGGAGAGCAAAGGCCTACACCACATATAAATTCCTCTTGAATGTTTTGTCGTTTTCATCCACTCTAATACACACACCATTTGAATGTAAAATTAAAACTGAAATATTAAAAAGTTATTAACAAAATATATATTTAAAAACTGGTGCAGTACCGTCACTTCCAGTTGCTCCTCTTTTACACAGGGATACCAGTTAGGATCGATCAGAGGACCTAACAATCACAGAGAATGAGCTATTTTGTAATAAGCCTAAACTATGGTCTGAAAATAAATCGCCAGGGCTTGAATTCAGGCTTTTGCCTAAAAACCTGGCATCCCTGTTTTACAATAAGTTCCTCAAGTGCGCTACACTACGAGAGATCAAATGAAAAGAGGAGTGATTAAGAAGAGTCACTTGACTTTCTTAAAGACATACCAGTAGGTGTCTCTGGATTCAAACAGCCTTTTCACACACAGCTAAAATTCCATAAACATGATTAGTTTAAAGGGCTTTAAACTAATCAGCTGTACATACGACATCATTCACACACAGAAATTTCGGTGCGATCGTTAATCGTTTCGTGATTAACTACTGCTCTTAAAATGCGCAGTAGTGCCTTTGTGCATTGAAGGTCATGTCATATCAAACAAAGCGCACGCTCCATCCAGTTTAAACACGTTTAACCGTTCACACACAAAATGTCAAGCTCTCTAGAATCTAGATACAAACTTTGTATCTGCAGCCTGCTTTGAAGGGCGTATGAATCGCGACTTATTTTGTATTAAAGTTGAGTAATAATGACAAGTTGCTTTCCTAGTTTTAAAGTAACAATACTGTGGGGTTTTTTTGGGGGGGGAGGGGGGGGGGGGGGGGGTCGGCAGTTTGAAGAATGCTTCAAGATTGCTCAGTCCCATATGTTTCTTTTCATGAAAGTTGTTGACCAATAGAAGCCGTATCCCTAAGGCAAGCAACACACTACCCTGCTCTGTTTCTTTGCCCGGATACTCTCCCTACATGGACTCCAAGACACTTTCAGTGTCCTTTAAGGACTGCTTGTCGATAACTTCAGTTCCACCTGTTCATTTTTAAGAGAGTCCATGACGAATATCTGCCATATCCCTGAGGTAAACCACACTCTTATTCACAGACAAACTACCATGTTCAGTTTCTAAGATTGTTGTAGAGAGGCCCAGACACCGAGGCCCTCATGCACCTCATATTTAGAGGCTTTAGATGTGGTTCTTTATAGTCCAATAAGGGCTGGCAGATTACCTCAGTCCCACCTGTACATTTTCATGCAAGTTCTTGACCGACAGTAGCCAGACCCCCAAGGCGGGTAACACACTACCCTGCTCAGTTCCTGCGCAATCTCTGCCTGGAGATTCTCCATGCGTTGGGCTCCTCGTACTTGTTGTAGAGGGGCTCAAGACGCTGCTGCTTCTTGGCCTTGCTCAGTCGGGTCGGGTCGGAGAAGCGGAAGAAGGAAGCGGCGAGTTCCACAAACCACTTCGGATCGACCGTGGTGCATTCCCTCATGTATTCCTTGGTTGTCAACACAAGCTCATGATATATCACCCTGAATTAAACAAAAACAGAGAAATTATTTGAGTGTTTATCGTCGGGAAGTACTCTGGGAGGAACATGCAATTTCAAGAAAATATTTCTATACAGTGCATCCCAGAAAAAAAAAGAAACCGAGAATTATTGATGTTTTATCATAACTTGATCACCATTATAATTGATAAATGACACATATTTGGAAAGCTTAGATCCTCCTCTTTCATTTGATGCAACTCATATAATGCATTTTTCATGCATGAGTGATTAAAAACGATTTGAAGAGAGGGTACCAAAAAGTCATTGGTGGGCGGTATCTGAACTTCAAAGAGAAAATCACATTTCTAGAAAGTTCATTTTCTGCCCCTTCATATGACACCTCAATCACGAAAAATGAGCCAGGAATAACAAAGTTTTGTTTGTTTAAAGTAAAGCTTGCATTTCCATAATTTTATTAAACACAACCGTATTCACTGGCTGCTGCCGTGGCAACAAACAGAGTTGATAAAAGACTTAACTCCCGTTTTGTTGACGATCAGCAATGCATCAAGTCTTTCGTCTTCTTTGTGCAGGGCTGATCGTCAACGAAACAGAGTTTTTTCTGGGATGCACTGTATAAATATTAGGTATCAAAATTCAATTTCAAGCTGAATGAAAACCAAAATCTTTTGTCCATGTTTGCTTTTTTTCAGAATATTTAAAACTGGAGTCCTTCAGGTAATTTGTTTGATTTAACTATAATTTGGATGGACTACATTTTCTCCTGCTGGGAGACTTCACTGCATGAGTCTATACATATTATCTTTATGTACCACTCAAATAATGTCTTTGTTCCACATTATCTTCCTCATAGGATACTTTTTTACTGTCTCTCTATTCAGGGGTGCTAGTGAGCACTAAAAAAAAAATAGGTTTTTTGTTTTCCCCTCAACCACGCCCCCCTTGATTAAAAAAAAAAAGAAGAGGATTCGCGGGGAAAAAATGGCATCTAACAACATTACCCCCTTTCGAGTAAGAAAATTGGGACAAAAATAGGGCAAAATAGGGAAGAATAGAGAAAATAGGGAGAATAGAGAAACTAAGAGGGAAATCAGGACAATCAGGATAAAATTAGGAAGAAGAAAACAAAAATTGGTTAAAAAAATTGGTAAAAAAAAAAAAAAAAAAAAAATCTGGATTTTTTTTTTTTTTTTTTATAAATCGGGAAGAAAAAAAATTCGGGGAAAAATCGGGAAAAATCACAAAAATCGGGAAACCGATTTAAATCGGGTTTTTATCAGGCCTGCTCTATTTCAGTAAACAACTTCCAATATAGAATTCAGGGGTGATAGTGAGCACTAAAAAAACAAAAGGTTCCCCCCCCCCCTTGAGTTAAAAAGAAAAGAAAAAAGAATTTGGGGGAAAAAAATGGCATGTGACAACATACCCTGCATTTTGAGTGAGAAAATTGGGGGAAAATAAGAAGACAAAAAAATCAGGATTTTTTTTTTGAGAAATTTTTTTTTTATTAGGCCTGAGATTTTCCACATGGAAGAACTTAATTTTGGAACTTTAAATCAATCTTGATCTAAGGAGACACGGACGAATGAAGGGATAAAGAGGATATCATGGAGCCAGCAGAGATAAAAAAGTGGTTAATTATACAAGGCATTATTCATGCCGAGTGCAGATCCTTTTTTTATAATTTTACCTGGGGGGTGTTTCATAAAGCTGTTCGTAAAGTTACGCATTACTTTACGAACGACTTGTATATGAAGTGCCAGATAGGATGCCCAAAGTTTTTTCTGATATTTTCAATAACCTCAATTAAATTATGGCAACAAATATACTTTGCATTCAAATTGTTTGTTATCTTAAGAATGTTAATCTACATCTGCACAGTTTAACTTTAGTTGATGTATTTAATAATGATTGAGCATTCCATTAGGGCTTTTCATATACAAGTCGTTCGTAAAGTCATGCGTAACTTTACAAACAGCTTCATGAAACGCCCCCCTGGTTCCAATCGTGTGCCAATCTGCAAGTATGAAAAGCATGCAATTGTGGCAATTGGGACTCCTGGGGGTGTTTCACAAAGATCCTAAGTTGAACTTGACTCTAAGTTTTATGGAGAGCCATTTGTAGCCTTAAGATGAAATATATTCAAAAGTGAAAATTGAAGTATTTTAGACTTTTTATAAATTCCACATCAAGAACATGAAATCCCCATTGGTAAAAGAAAATATTGAACATTTTAATCAACATTTTATGCTTTCAAAATAACTTTTAAAAAATACTTTCATAGATTTTATTTTACTACTTTTTATATGATGTTTTTAATGCCAGGTCCAAGATGCAAAACAGATTTACTTCTGATCTTGTGTACTTGTAAAAATATGAATGAATGAATAAATAAATGAATAAATATAGATGCCAACGGCTTTCCAAGTCCAACTTATAGATAAGTTCAACTTTTAGGATCTTTGCAGGGGTGATAGTGAGCGCTAAAAAGTGAGACCCCCCCCCCAAAAAAAAAAAAAATAATAATAATACAAAATAAATAAATAAGGGATTTAGGAAAAAAGGGGAACAAATCTTACATTCCCCCCTTTTGAGTAAGAAATTGGGAAAAAATCTGGAAAATCTGGGAGAAATCAGGAAAATAGAGGTTAAATCAGGAAAAAAAAAGAAAAAAATAATAATTCGGAAACCGATTTAAATCAGATAATTATGAGGTCTGTCTTTGTGAAACCCCCCTGGAAAATGAAAAAGATCATTAACGTTGCTGTTCACCTTGACTGCAGGTATTGGAAAGACTTACCAATCTGGTTGTCGATTGAAGAGAGCACTTGAAGGATGGACATAGACGACCTGACCGTCAACAAGAGTCCTATAACCCTCTTGAGGATCCTACAAAACAAAACAAGCATTGATATCAATCAATTAAAGGTAAAGACCAGTATTGGAAACGCCCCAATTTCAAAAAATGAAATGGAAGCTCTTATTACCAATCATGTGAAAGAATATGTTTTGACTAATACATGATGATAACAATTATGCCGGGAAACCGCCTACTAATTGATATATTTGGTAAATTAGTTAATCTACATGGTCTGTGAGAAATAAACGCACATGTCTCGCACGTGTGCGTATAGTCCCATATACATCTTTCTGTGTACAGTGCTTGTAACTTTACGAAGACTGTGTCAAATTTCTTATCATTTTGATGATTCCAGAACCTTGCAGTACACACCAATACTTATATGCTAGGTGATCAACCTTTTCTTATCGATTCCACAACGTTTCTTTCACAATGCAATTGCATGACCATAACTGGTCTTTACCTTTAATCATTTGTCATTCAAATTAATATAATTTTTTGCTTTTCTATAGCACTTAAAAGCCACACTGCACTTGTAGATACTTGCACCCTCTATATAACAAACAATGCCTAATCGGTGACCATTGGTCCCCCATGATCCTCTTTATCTTATGTTATTTGTGAGCCGAGTTGATGGGATAACCACCTGTCCAGCGACCTTGCAGTGTGGTCCAATCCCTCCTTTACAATAGTACTGATGGCCTTTAATACATTGACAATGTCTCTGAAGCACTTTACAAATATATCATTTCACTCGTCATCGGATTCAGGCTTGGACGCACAGAATGGATGCACATTCTCCACTCCCTGGGGAGCATTCCAGCCAGGAATTTTAGAGACGCTGTCAATGCTGAGCAAACTATACTAACGATCGCATCCTACCAGGTAGCCATTTAACAATTGGGTGTAGATGTAAATTATTGTCTTGCCGGAGGACGTTAGTGAGGGGCTGGGATATGAACCCCTAATACCTTGTGGTCTGCATTCCAGCTTATCTGTACTAATTAATAGGAGGGCTTGGACCACTCTGCAAGGTCACTGGACAGGTGGTTATCTCATCAACTCAGCTCTCAATTAAAATAAGAAAAAGAGGATCATGGGGGACCAATGATCACCGATTAGGCATTGTTTTCTATATAGAGGGAGCAAGTAGCTACAAGTAGGACAGTGTGACTTTAATACATCACATTCTCAAGAAACATAAACAAATCAAATTTTCACATACTTCAAAAATTAAACAACTTGGTAAGAGTATGAATAATTTAGTTAAGTGTTAATGTTTCATTATTCAAGAACATTCAAAGCACTTATTATTACTAGTATTAGTTTTCTCCTTTATTTTTTTCTTGTCATTTTCATTACTATTAGCATTAGCATTTGCATTAATATCATTATCATTTATCATTATCAATACTGTTGTTAATATAATTAACATTATCATCACTATATTTGTAACATTTAAGAATCACTGTAAATCTCTTTTTTTTTATAAACACAATTCAGTAAAAAAAAAAAAGTGGTGTTTGATTATTTAACTTTAGGTATTGTTTTACTTACTTATTTTTATAAACTGTGCCTTACCTTCTTAGCAGCATTCCTGAAGAAACCGCTGCAGATAGCCTTCTGGACCCTAGCAGTGTTCTTTCCACAAGTCACCACATCTAACTTGTGCCTGTCAATAACAAATTATTTAAAAAACAAACAAACATAAGTTTCATCAAACACACAAATACGGCCTACTTCGAATCATCGGGTCATCGTATCGTGTCGGGTGGTCGCTTTACCCGACCTTTTGTGAAAGCATGCCCTTTAATTCACAGAAAATGTTGGGGGGGAATATTTGTCAAATCAACCCCTCTCATAGATCTACAAATGATCTGGTCTAATTAACTAATACTTTGTGAAAACCCTACGGCACATATACCAAACATCGCATGATTTTCTGTTTTCTTTTCTCAAAAGGTCGTGTAGCGTGACCACCCTCAATGATTCAAAGTAAGCCCTCAAATACAACTGTAAAGAATTTAAATACAGGACAAATATAATTTGGAACAGAAACATTAACAACTTTAAGAAATGGAGGAAAGGTAAAATTCTTTGATAGTGTATTCAACAGGTAATGCGGACATCCTGTACGCGCTTGGGACAAAGTTCTCAAAGCACCAACTTAACATATTTAAACAAAGCTTGAATTTCAAAAGGGATGGATACATTTATCTTCAAGCCCTAAAGCTATGAAGCTCCTCTTTAAAATCACAATTTTTTTCTTTCATGACGAATCTCCCCGTACCTGTCCATAATTCCCAGAAGCTGCTTGCGGACATCCAGAGCCCTGCGTAGGGTACGCGTTTGGAACAAATTTCTCAAAGCACCAACTTAACATATTTAAACAAAGCTTGAATTTCAAAAGGGATGGACACATTTATCTTCAAGCCCTAAAGCTATGAAGCTCCTCTTTAAAATCACAATTTTTTTCTTTCATGACAAATCTCCCCGTACCTATCCATAATTCCCAGAAGCTGTTTGCGGACATCCTGAGCCCTGCGTAGGGTACGAGCCTGGACAAAGTTCTCAAAGCACCAAGGGTTGGAGAACTTGTTGTTCTTCCAGGAGTTATAGACGGCCAGCAGGGTAAGATGGTCTCCCTCTGGCTGGTGGAACTTGGCCTTGCGTTGGTCTGCTAGACCTTGCTTGTCCTGAAGAGGAAAGAAATATCAGTTTCAAAGTGAAGAGTGGAAGAAGTTGTTTTAAAGGCCGGCTGTTCTAGTTTGGCTAGGAGGGATTAGACCACCCAGGAAGGTCACTGCCAGGTGGCTATCTCATCAAATCAGCTCTCAATTAACATAAGAAAAAGAGGATCATGGGGACCAATGGTCACCGATTAGGCATTGTTTTCCATATAGAGGGAGCAAGTAGCTACAAGTAGTTCAGTGGGCCTTTAAGAACAAAATTACAAGAGCTTGGAAGGTTATACAGTGAAACCTATCTATAAAGACGACCCAAGGGAGACAAAAAATGTGGTCTTTGTAGACAGGTTGTCACTTAAGCAGGTTTGACTCACTATGAACATGACGGACAAAGAAAGAGGACAAAATATACAGTTCGTCAGGTAGACAAAGGAACATCCATTCACTGCTATTATGTAAAAATGTGTAGAACAGGTGTCACATGTATATTCACCTGTTTTACTCATTTTTACATAATAGCAGTGACGAAGGGATGTTCCTTTGTGTACCTGAGGAACTGTATATTTTGTCCTCTTTCTTTGTCCGTCATGTTCATAGTGACTGTATCTGGCTTTTATCATACTATGTATAATTGTTCTTTTCACGTATCAACTGAGGGATATTGTGCATTTTTTTAATTAATAGACCTGAGGCTTAAATCTATTCTCTCACAAGGTGAGAAGAAGAGCTATACCTCAGATAAAAAATAAAAATTAAGTCCCACACATCCAATTTCATGTAAGATCAAAAGGAAGAAAACACATTAACTGCTGAAGGTTACAAGGTCTCACTCACCTTTGGTCTATAGAAGACGTTCTGCACAGAGAGCATGGATACCACAGTGAGGGTCTCTTCGCTGCAACCCAGATGAACGGACATGATGAGAACCTTGGACAGCATGGGCTCTAGAGGAAACTCAGCCATCTAGGAGATAAAAGAGATGTGTATCATGGAAAGTTATTTTGTGGTCCAGTCTCAAGTGTTTGTGCCTTTCATGCACTGTGATTTGTTCAGTGCCTTCTCAACATTGCAAACATCTGCAGGCTACTTGATGACATGTCAAAATGACCCAAAACCCCTTCATGCTGGGCAGTAATGCTGTCAAGTATTGTCCTTGATTTTATTTAATTTGATTTATTGGTTTCTGCATCATTTTTGTTTCTTTTCATCATACATTTTCATGAACAATTGAACATAATATGGTTTGATTCAATATTTTAAGTCTATATAATTTTATACAGATAATAAACAAAATTAAACAAATATATTGAATGCATAATTAACATACATCAGATGCAGGAGGGCTACAGAAAAACTTGAATGTCATCGCAATTAGATCGAGAGTGAGAGACAGCAAGATTCAGTAAACGATTGAAATAGGATGTGTAGTATTTGGAAATTTGGTTCATAACGTTCCAAGCTGCCATCACCATCATCATAATTGCAACCATAATCATCATCGTATCACCACTTACACTCATATAATACTCATCCTCATCACTATATCAGCATCATCACCTTCTTCTTCTTCACCACCCGCAATATTATTATCATCATCATCATCATCATCGTCATCATTGTCATCATCATCATCACCATCGTCATCATCATCTTCATCACCACCACCATCATCATCGTCACCATCATCATCATCACCTTCTTCACCACCCACAATATCATCATCATCCTCATCATTATCATCATCACCACCACCATCATCATCACCATCCTCATCATCATCATCATCATCACCACCACCATTATCATCACCTTCTTCACCACCCACAATATCATCATCATCACCATCCTCATCACCATCATCATCATCACCTTCATCACCACCACCATCATCATCACCTTCATCACCACCACCACCACCATCATCATCATCACCATCATCATCATCACCTTCTTCATCATCTTCATCACCACCACCATCATCATCACCATCATCATCACCTTCTTCACCACCCACAATATCATCATCACCATCATCACCATCATCATGATCATCATGATCATCACCATCATCATCATCATCATCATCATCACCATCATCATCACCTTCTTCACCTTCTTCACCACCCACAATATCATCATCATCACCATCCTCATCACCATCATCATCACCTTCATCACCACCACCATCATCATCACCTTCATCACCACCACCATCATCATCATCATCATCATCATCATCATCACCACCACCACCACCATCATCACCACCATCATCATCATCACTTTCTTCTTCTTCACCATCCGCAATATCATCATCATCATCATCATCATCATCATCATCACCTGCAATATAATCATCATCATAATCATCACCCTCAATATAATCATCATCATTACTGTCATCATCATCATCATCATCATCATCATCATCATCATCAACATCATCATCACCACCACCACCACCATCCTCCTACTCCTTAGTTCCTTACCCTTCTTCCCAGTTTGGTGAGCAGTCCCTCATCGTCCAACGCACTCAGCGAATGGAGCTGCTCCATGGCAGTGATCAACGTCTCCGTGGGCGGGGCATCCATGAAGTCAAACGCCAGAAGGTCGTTGATGCCCATGGCTTTCAGCGACAGAAGGGTACTGGCCAGGTTGGTGCGCTGGATCTCCGGCACCGCCGTGGGGAGCATCTCGTCTCGGTAGGCACGCTCGGTGTAGAGGCGGTAGGTCTTGCCAGGACCGGTCCTGCCGGCCCTCCCTGCCCTCTGCTTGGCCTGAGCCTGGGAGATGGGCGTGACGACCAGCTGGTCCATGCCCGTCTTGGAGTTGTACACCTTCTGCTTGACGAAACCAGGGTCCACCACGTAGTAGATACCGTCGATGGTCAGGGAGGTTTCAGCAATGTTAGTGGCAATCACGACCTGTGGTGGAGATATTGAGAAAATCATTAGATTCATTAATCAATCAATATCTCTTTATACAATAGTAATAATAATAATAGTGAATTCTTATATAGCACTCATGTCTGTCAGACTTGACACTCCCGATTATTACTCTGGCTTTAGCACGGCTGCCATTACCGCGCTCTAGCAATTCAAGGAATTAATTCCTGCCAAGTACCCATTTACATCACCTGGGTTGAGTATGGCAAATATAGATCAATGCCTTGCCAAAGGACATTAGTGCATCCTGATTTCTCTCTTACAGAGTGGAATAGACAGGCAAAATTTAAAGTTCAAAGATCCTGGACGCATCTTGCGAGGAAGGGCGGTTTAGACAGGTAGAATGATCGATTCTGGTACCTTGGGACCAAGGGATTTCATCCTTTATCTATCTACCTGGCCATCTGTCTATCTATCTATTTATCTATCTATCATTCTTTCTCCCTTTCTCTCCATATTTTCACTTTCTTTCTTTCTTACCTTCCTACTACCAGGAGGGGCTGGATCAAAGATCCTTGTCTGCATCTCGCTGGGAAGGGCGGAGTAGACGGGTAGAATAATTAGGTCAGGTGATTCTGGACCAAGGGATTTCATCCTTTATTTATCTATCTATCTATCTATCTATCTATTTATCTATCTATCATTCTTTCTCTCCATATTTTCACTTTCTTCTTTCTTTCTTTCTTAAGGGATTTCATCCTTTATCTATCTATCTATCTATCTATCTATCTATCTATCTATCTATCTATTTATCTATCATTCTTTCTCCCTTTCTCTTCATATTTTCACTTTCTTCTTTCTTTCTTTCTTACCTTCCTACTACCAGGAGGGGCTGCATCAAAGATCCTTGTCTGCATCTCGCTGGGAAGGGCGGAGTAGACGGGTAGAATAAGTAGATCAGGTACCTCTGGACCTAGGGATTTCATCCTCTCAAAAAGGATCTCACAGGCCGTGTCGATCTCCTCCTGACCGGTCAAGAAGAGGAGGATGTCACCTGGTGATGAAGACCAAAGATTTTCATGTTAGGTATTGAGTGATTTCAAGTACGGTGTTAGGTGTTGGTGTGGAGAGCGCGGAAAGGCTGCTGAACCGAGCTCCAACACCGACGGTCAGTTTAGAAGGTCGATACATTTTCCGAGGTCAACCTCAACACCAGCATGACTTCAAGTTCAGTGTTGTAGTTGGTGTTCTCACAACACCAACACCAGCTTTCAACACCGAACTTGAAATCACTCCTTGTATACAGAGGACTTGGCTAGCTATTTCATTTGCAATACTAGAAGGCTTTTGTCCAGGGAAGAACTGTACTGAAATAGGTAGAAAATTTACACCAAATGGTGTTGTGACGGTGAAGATATTTAGTGCGACTTTGATACAAATGTAACCATGATTTGTTGTCATCAGCACCATCAATTCTATTGCATTATCATTATCACCATCATTAACATTGACACCAAAATCAATGATAATCATTATCAATAGAATAACACAATACTCATCATTAATATCATTATCTTCTTTAATATCAAAAGCCACGTCATCATGACTACTAAAATAACTAGCACTGACAATTCAATCTGAAACATCAGCTTCAACATCATCATCATCCTCACCACCACCACTACTAATACCATCACCACCATCACCACTATTTAAATCATCAGTATTACCACCACCAATACCACCATCCCTAAAACTTTCAACGCCTCCAACATTAACCCCCACCACTACCACAATCATCATCAGCCTCACCACCACCACCATCATCACCACAGCCACTACCAGTACCATCAACACCACCATCACCACTATTAAAATCACCACTATTAACATCACCACCACTACCATCACCATCACCAACACCACCACCCCTAACACATCCACCACCTCCACCACCACCACCACCAGTACCACAATCAGTATCCTCCTCATCATCATACCTGAAAGGTTCTGTAAGATGTATTCGCATGACGGTGATGAGGGAAGCATCTAGATAGTCATTCTCATCACCACCACCATCACCACCAGCACCACCACCACCCCTATTACTTCCATCACCATCATCATACCTGGAGGTTCTGTAAGACGTATTTGCATGACGGTGATGAGGGAAGCATCCAGATAGTTAGTCTCATCACCACCACCATCACCACCACCACCTCCACCACCACCACCACCACTACCACAATCAGTATCATCATACCTGGAGGTTCTGTAAGATGTATTTGCATGACGGTGATGAGGGAAGCATCCAGATAGTCATTCTCATCACCACCACCACCCTTAACACTTCCACCACCACCACCACTACCACAATCAGTATCCTCCTCATCATCATTCTTGGAGGTTCTGTAAGATGTATTTTCATGACGATGATGAGGGAAGCATCCAGATAGTCAGTCTCATCACCACCACCAACATCACCACCCCTAACACTTCCACCACCACCCCCACCACTACCACCACCCCTACCACTTCCACCACCATCATCATACCTGGAGGTTCTGTAAGATGTATTTGCATGACAGTGATGAGGGAAGCATCTAGATAGTCCGTCTCAGGATCCTTGGTGTAGAGAATCTCCACAGGGAATGTGCGGCCAGGAATAGTGAAAATGGGCTGGATACAAGGAGATTTATTCGTGAACATGTTAAAGGTAATACAAAGTTTTGGTATGGGGTCATGAATTTGGGTCAAATGAACATATTGGAAGCATATGTGATCCTACAATACTCAGTGATCGTTGTCGCGGTTGAAATCGAGTCTAAAGTTATACAATTGTAAATAATAGACTCTTTATGTTGTATAGCTCCCTCTCAAGGTCAAGATATTAATTATGCTACAATGTGTTTGACTAATTTTGACCAATTAGCTATTCTCGTTTGGAAATTATATATCACAACTACATATTCTGAGATTTTCATGGTCGCAACTACCATTGTACAACCGTAGGCGCTATTTGAAATTCATCAAATTTTACCGGGAGCACCAGTATTTTTTAAAATTTAATTTGTCTTGAAAGCAGAAGTGTTTTGGGGGCTAACATTTCTATTGCTTATAATACATCTACAGGGGCATCCAATTATATCAAAATTGTAAAGAATCACTATCCACCCAATTTTTAAATTTCCCAAAACTTTGTATTACTTTTAATCGTCGATTATTCAACAAGTGATGGATATAACACCATTTGAATAAACTGAACATATCAATCAAAGTGGAGATACCATTGCAGTACAAAATGTGTACATGAATATACATATCTGTTACACAAACTCAAAACATGATATATTTGTTTCTGCGATGCCAAAACTTTTGCAATATCCCACAAAATTGTTTCATTACGTTCTTAATATCAATACAAAGTCTACGCAGAGTATTGAAAGATGTCAAGAATATTAAATCAATTGCCAAGTTGAGCGCTCAATGAAGAGAAATAATAATCGTTACGAAACTTGTTTGGAGCACTCACAGCTTCATAGAAATACGCTGAGAACTTGACAGCATCGAGCGTGGCCGAGGTCACGATAAGCTTGACGTCGGGTCTCTTCTTGACGGCCTTCTTCAGTAGCCCAAAGAGAACGTCGGTATGGATGGTCCTCTCGTGGGCCTCGTCCAACATCAGGACCGAGTACTGGGTCAGGTCTGGGTCTATCAGACACTCCCTCAGCAGCATACCGTCCGTCATGTACTTGATTTTGGTCTCCGGCGACGTGCAGTCCTCAAAACGCATGGTGTATCCAACCTGTGTGGTGACACACGATAAAACATTAACTTATGAGATGCTATCCCTCTGATAATTCTTCCAAGTCGTCAAGGACTAAAACAAATGTTAACGGGGTAGGGTCAATTTGACCACCCACCCCCCCCCCCCCCCCCTGTAGTAATTTAGCGACTACCCTGGAACCACGGCAGATATGGAGTTTTCCTTTCATGACTTTTTTCTTTTGAGTCTTACGCATCTTTTAAAACAATATTTTTTGAAAATCGGACGTACAGTTACTAAGTCACATGACCTTTTGTCTTTGCATGTCAGCCCGAAAATCACTCATTTTTGTGATGTGTGTACATAACATATGAAAATATCATTTTTCCTAAAAAGAGATAAAACATTGGTTATTTGGTCTCGTTTAAAGTTTAGGTGTTTGTTTTGGGGGTCAAAATAATTGAATTGTAGTTAGAAATGGTTAAAAATAGCACCAATGCCACCTCTAAAGGAAGGTCAACTGCATTCCTCTAGTAGAATATGTGCATCATTGGACTTTACATGTACAGTCAAAGCTGTCTTTAGTGACCGCCCAAGGGAAACACAAAAAGTGGTCTTTGTAGACAGGTTCATTTAGTACATGTTTCAATGAGAAACCATTTTCAAGGGAAACAAAAAATGTGGTCTTTGTAGACAGGTTCATTTAGTGCATGTTTCAATGAGAAACCATTTTCTTTGTAGACAGGTGGTCACTGAAGCCGGTTTGACTGTACTTGTATTCTAATCGTCTCCATAATGAATTAAATACTGGCATATAACGGCTCTCTTTCCACTTGTTCCCTGTGAAAAATACACAATTTTCAATGATCACAATTTTCAGAGTACCAAGGCACACTCACCTCTTGCCCAAGTCTGCAACCAAACTCTTCAGACACCCTCTTGGCCACGGACATGGCGGCCACCCGACGAGGCTGCGTGCATCCTATCTTGCCCCGGATAGTGTAGCCAGCCTCGGCGATGTACTGGGTGATCTGGGTGGTCTTTCCACTCCCGGTCTCTCCAATGACGATGAGGATTTGATTCTCATCCACAGCCTAGGAATGAGTGAATGAATAAATGGATAAATGAATGAATGAATAGATGAATAAATGAATGAATGAAATTAAGTAGAATCAAGATATGGGGCACAGTGGCTTTCAATGAGGATTTGATTCTCATCCACAGCCTATGAATGAATGAATGAGTTAAAGTAGAATCGAGATATGGGGCACAGTGGCTTTAATTTGGCCCCCAATCTGGCATACTTAAAGGCCCACTGTACTACTTGTAGCTACTTGCTCCCTCTATTTAGAGAACAATGCCTAATCGGTGACCATTGGTCCCCCATGATCCTTTTTTTCTTATGTTAAATGAGAGCAGAGTTGATGATATAGCCACCTGTCAGTGACCCTCCTGGTTGGTAGTAATCCCTCCTAGCCAAACTAGTACAGACGGCCTTTAAGGTACATATTAAATAAAAAAGAAGAATGTACCCCCTAATCCCCCTCCCAGCAACTTTAGTGCCCCAAGTAGCGATTTAATCTGAGATTGATGATACTAGATTGGCCTGGATTTGGAGCACTCTCCAGGGGCCCGTGACACATCTTGACACATCGTTGGAGTGTCGTGGTCGAGTGGTGTAAGGCGCTTGACTTGGAGATGCGAAGGTCGAGGGTTCGAATCCCGACACGGCACTAATATCCTTTGGCAAGATATTAACCTGCACTTGCTACTCTCCACCCAGGTGTTAAATGGGTACCCGGTAGGATGCGACCGTCATTGTTGGTCAAACAGTTTTTGAGCGTCATGTAACGCCTGGCTGGAATGCTCCCCAGGGAGTGGAGATTGTGCACACATTGTGTGCGGGTAAGCACTGAATCCAATGGCCGGGGTAATAATATATTTGTAAAACGCTTAGAGACATTTGTATTAAGCGCTATATAAAAATTAAATATTATGATTATTATTATCTTAAAGGATATGGAGACCGTGCCATTCCATCAATTGTCCCTCGTTTGTGGAGCTCACTCCCTTCCTTTCTTTGCGAGATTGACAATCTAGAGGAATAGAACTAAGCATACCTCAAAACTGCACTATGTGGCAAGTGTGTAAATGTTCTATTCATTGGAGGAGCATGCGCCTTGGTGTGTTTTTTAACAGAAACATCGCACCTATAAATGCAGTGAATCATTATCATCGTCACATGGGTTTTGATATTGTCACGTAAAGTTGACCCCTTTGCAGTCGACTGTCATTATGAACATGACGGACAAAGAAAGCGGACAAAATATACAGTTCCTCAGGTAGACAAAGGAACATCCCTTCACTGCTATTATGTAAAAATAAGTAGCACAGGTGAATATGCATGTGACACCTGCTCTACACATTTTTACATAATAGCAGTGAAAGGATGTTCCTTTGTCTACCTGAGGAACTGTATATTTTGTCCGCTTTCTTTGTCCATCATATTCAGTGTGTGCAAAGTTGCCAAACAAACATGCTACCACAAGAAGTCAAATTATTCTCCTACAGTTCCAGCATGAAACAATACGCAAATTACTTGTCACCATGGTTACTCTTTTTCTCACTCACACTGTATACTACATAGACCCATTCTACACTGTCTATAAACTAACTACTGCAACCAATAATTATTAACTTAAAGGCCCTCTGCATTAGTTTGCCCAGGAGGGATTAGACCTCCCTGTGAGGTCACTGGCAGGTGGTTATCTCATCAAATCAGCTCTCAATTAACATAAGAATAAGGGCATCATGGGGTACCAACCGGCACCGATTAGGCATTTTTTGCTATATAGAGGGCGCAAGTAGCTATAAGTAGTGCAGTGGGGCTTAAGGAAACATATTTGTAAAAGACATTGAATAACATTCTTCTGCAGCAGCAAATGAAGAATTACATTTTTAAAGCAGCGATCAGGGCGGGTGAAAAAATAAAAACTTTTGCTCTTCTTACCTGCACCAGTTCCTTCTTGAGTCTATAAATAGGCAGACTCTGCCTCTGCTCCACAATGGAGAGCTTTGTTTTCTTTCCATAGGAAGCCTTGTTTCCACCAAAGGCCGATTTCTTCCACTCCGGTAACTCCTGACTGGTCATACCGGTCTTACGGATGTTGGCAACGAGAGTGCGTTCACCTAAGGATACAAGTTAAGAAGAACAAATAAGGGTCGGTTTCATTGAACTTGTTTCCCTTAACAAGTTACAATGACTGTTATAAGTTCCTGAAATTGTGGGTTTTTTTATTGGCTCTAAATAAATGTGTGATCCTTGATACTAAAACAAAAATATTATGTAAAAAGGGCCACAATGGATTTTCAGAAACCTAACCTGGAAAGCAAGAAAGTGGAATATAAGTATGGTATGATATAAATAAATAGTAAAATATCATATTATCATCTAGCAACAAATTACAATGCAGTTGTAAATTATGTATTTTGCATTTATCTTATAGCAAACTTCATCATAATGGGAATTTAAATGGAAATTTAATTATAAACAGAACGATAGATCCATGCAACATATTGCATTTCAGCCATGCACTGAAAATCTACAAGACATTAATGACATACTTTCAAGACACATTCAGAGGTTGTATTTTTGAGACACTTATTTTCTGCGCTGTGTCTACGGCTGGAAAGTTGTTCAGTGACATGACAACAGAGATAAATTGATGCCAACAAAATTGTAACCCCATTTAGTAATAATAATAATAATAATAATAGTTACACTTGTATAGCGCCTGATGTTTCTAAGCACTTTATATTATCATTATAATTCCCACGTCATTAGATTTAACTGTTAACCTGTGCATGATAGTAAATGCGCTCCACTCCCTGGGGAGTATTCCGGCCAGGTGCAAACATGCCTATCCAACCACATTAATGTTCGCATCCTACTGGGCACCCACTTAACACTTGGGTGGGGAGTGGCAAATGTAGAATTTTGTCTTGCAAAAAGACATCAGAGCAGCAGTGGGACTCTAACCAAGGACCACACTATCCACAATCCAGTGACATATTCACTAGACCCCTACACCTCGTTTAAGTGGATCCGGTAAGTTTGTCTCAGATTCTGAAACAAAATCCTGGATTTAGCTCATGCTGCAATATTTAGGTCAGTCAGGAACCCGATGACTTTTACAAGCCGATCGCCTGTCTGATTATATTATATTTATGATTGGACATCAAATCCAAATTTTGCGATTGCCAAACGGTTTTCACAACACTACAGTCTATTGGGGAAAACGAGTATGGTAAGATTTTAACTTTTTTGAGGCACTTCTCGATCATTTCGTAGTGCAATTTTTTTAGGGCTTCAATATTACACCATATCACAGACACTGATAAACGTAGAGCCGTGCATCTCAGATTTAACATTGTTAAACGATGCATTTAAATATAAGTGTATGGACTTACTCTCCGGCATGGGATCAATCCAGTTCTTGTTCATTCCGGTGGGGATGTTCTCAGCCTCTGCTCTCTCCGTTGCTTGTTTCATCTCTCGTCTCTCCTTAGCCAAGGCGCTCTGCATCATGGCAGCCTTAGACAGGGTTCCATCAGGATTCTAACAACAGGGGACGAACAGTTTGGGCATTTAGAGAATTATCACTTTCATCAAGATCAGGGCATAGAAAGTGTTTTGAATGGTGTGTCTGTGTGGTGGAGTGGGGGGGGGGGGGGGGGGGGGCGTTGAGAGGAAGTGGATGTCATGCTTAAAGGAGCTACACAAAGAAAATTTACTAACAACTGATCATTAGAACAAATTAGATATGGATGGAAAGATTATCTCTTGAAAAACACAAATAATTTGCTGAGAAATCATATAGATATCATGGAAAGGAGTAAAAATGCAATTTTTCAAGACCCTTCTTAGACCCCCAGGCGCCCCCGAACGTAAGCCAAACACACAAGCGTAGCGAGCTCTGAATAGTGACGTCACACCCTGGACAAACAGCTCGGTACCGGCCGCATACCGGAGTCGCGCGTGTATTAGTCTGCAGCTAGCCAGCCGTGTCCCGGGTGTGACGTCACAAATATTGACCCTCTACAAAGGACCGCTGAAGGCAGAAAATCTGGATCTCAAAACTAACATTTTTGAGAGTTGATTACTGCGGGCCTGAAACATATTTTGAAGAGAAGAGTTGTTGTATTTGATCAGTAAGGCTTCCCCTTCGCAATGATATGAGTTTTGCATCAATTCAAAACACTTTTGATTCTTTGTGTGTCTACTTTAATGACAGGAAGGGAAAAATTGCTAACAAGCAAAAAAAAACTAAATAAATATGATCAAATCTGAAATCTAAAGAGGGTAAAAGACATTTAGACAACCAATTAGCTATTGAGCATCTGAAAAAGTCATCTTGATTTAAAATTGAAGAAAAATTAAGACAGAAATTAGTAATATCTATATGCCTGAAAAAGTCTGTGGGTAATTTTTTAATATTTCACTATGAAATACTATGAATGTGTAGTCTCATTTTTGTTCCAGTTCCCTCAATTTGAGAAGTTGATATATCCAAGGGGCATGTAACAAAATCAAATTTCAACAGTTTAAATACAACTTCACTCCCCCCCCCCCCCAAAAAAAAAAAAAATGATAGAACTTCAGGGGCTGGCTAATACCTTCACGATCATGACGGGACTGAGGTCAATGATCTGTCTTCAACGACCCCTCAATAA
Organism: Strongylocentrotus droebachiensis; assembly: GCA_035222895.1. Lineage (NCBI taxonomy): Eukaryota > Metazoa > Echinodermata > Echinoidea > Camarodonta > Strongylocentrotidae > Strongylocentrotus > Strongylocentrotus droebachiensis. Next base: position 5,340 of record JAVYIG010015958.1, on the reverse strand, counting down.
TGAGGGTTCCTCATCCGTCAGCAAATATCATTATCTCATCTAAATTACAGTATGCTCATAAGACAATTTCACAGCCCTATTTCTATCATTCTGGGTATCATAATTTCAACCCGAGCTCTAATGCAAGTAAATAATTTAAAGGTAAAAACCAGTTTTGGAAACGCCTCCATTTCAAAAAATGAAATGAAGCTCTTATTACCAATCATGTAAAAGAATATGTTTTTACTAATACGTGATGATACAAATTTTGCCAGGAAACCGCCTACTAATTGATATATTTGGTAAATTATTATATTTATCTGGACCTGATAGATATAGGGTAGTCCCATATACATCGTTGTGTGTACAGTGCTTGTAAATTTACAAGACTGGGCCAACTTTCTTATCATTTTGATGATTCCAGAACCTTGCAGTACACACCAATACTAATATGCTAGATGATCAACCGTTTCTGAGCGATTCCACAACGTTTCTTTCACAAAGCAATCGCATGACCAGAACTGGCCTATACCTTTAAAATATTGACCTACCTTAACAATCCTGACTGGACTGAGGTCAACACTCTGTCTGCCATGACCCCTAAGGAAGGGCGGGTCCTCCTCCCTCAGCTCAATCTCAATCTCCTCATCGGAGTTATCCTCATCCTTTGGAAGGATACCGGTCGTCTCATCAAAGTCGGGGAAGTCGGCCTTGTCTATGCAACTCGCCGCCATCATCTAAAGCAAAGTACAACAGGGGGGTGTTTCACAAAGATTCTAAGTCAAACTTAACTCTAAGTTGGACTTAAATATTATGGAGAGCCATTTGTAGCCTTATAATGAAATATATTCGAAAGTAAAAATTCAAGTAATTTTGACTTTTCATAAATTCCACACCAAGAACATGAAATCTCCCATGATAATAGGAACTATGAATGATTTGAATCAACATTTTAGGCCTTTTAAAATAACTTTTACAAAATATTTTCAAGGATGCTAATGGCTTTCCATAATTGTTAAGTCCAACTCAGAGATAAGTTCAACTTAGGATGCAAGGTCATTAGGAATGTGGAGCTCCGGGCAGCATCTCACAAAACCATTTTATTTTATTTATTTATTTATTTCTGATATTTAGACAGGGTGACTTATTATCACCAATAATGGTGGTCTTCCATGAGGCCCTGTTAAACATAATGAGGTACATTATAGTTTAACAAATATATATATATAATAATAATATTAATAACAAAATCTTGAACATAATTTATAACAGCAATTAACAATAAGTAAGAACATGTATAAACATATTTACAAAGTATTTGGTATCCTCGAAATAAAGAATGGTTTGTTTGTTTTGTTTTGCTTTGCTTTTTTGTTGAAGGAAACGTTGTTGCATAATTGTAATATTTTAATTTAACATTATAGCATAGACAGTGATTAGTTTTTAAATCCGATGAAAAGTAACTATTAGCATAAACCATCATAAATCATAAATCATACGATGTCATGCAGTTCACCAATCAATACCCTGATGACAAAAATGTGTTATAAATCTAAACACACACATTTTTTTTTGATGGGATGTCAGTGAACTTGGATTTATTACGATTTGTGTGATCTGTTTTTATTTTACACTGAGGTGCAAGTTACAAGCCACGAATAACTGTCAGAAGTCAACAGAGTTTGAAGGAATGCACAATAGTAGATTAGTGACTAAAGTACAACAGGCGGAATGGCTAGTAATTTTCCAAGCATACTGTGAACAATAAAGATCTCACAATATCTGTATCACTGAACTGGTGCGAAATTACTGATTTGAAGCCGATATATACTTAATTGGGAATTTCTAGCAAGGTACATTGGTGTATGCCTTCAAAAATAAGAAATCTGTATCCTTAACAGGCGTTTGCACATGCAGCAGCAGTGTAACTGGCAATACGCGGTAAATCTGTACAAAAAAGCGAATATAAATTTGCTGCCCCATAATGCAGCCATTCAACGCTAGCAATACGTGAACTCTCAAATCGCTGCACAGGATAAAAAAAGCTTAATTTGGCTAGAGAAACCAAAAAAAATAAAATTTTGAAAAATCTGAATATTCCAAATATTTAGGTCCTACAAATTCTGAAAATCAGAATATTCCGGATTATTCGGAAGGGTTGGCAGGTATAACACCTGGCAAGAAACCCGCAACATTGAGAGCAAAATACACTTTGGTGATGGGTCACCCGTTAATTGCATGCATACCTGTTTGAGTTCCCATTTCTCAGGAGAGGTGACCCTCTGGACCCTCTTCCTGATGGCCACATCATCAGAGTCCGGAGGGTTGATCAGCGGCAGGTCAGCAGGTCGGCACGGGTTCATGCCCTCTTCCTCGTTCGTCTCAGGGGCATTCTGCAAGAATAAGAGGCAAATTTAATTTAAAGGGACCGTTTAACAATGTTAAATCTGAGATGCATAGCCCTACTTATTATCAGTGTCTGTGATATCGTTTCCCCAATAGACTGTAGTGTTATGAAAAACGTTTGGCAAACACAATTTTGATTTCGATTTCAATCATAAATATTTTGATAATCAGACAGGCGATCGGCTTGTAAAAGTCATGGGATTCCTGACTGACCTAAAGGTTTATAAATATCATTGCAGCATGAGCTAAATCAAGGATTTTTTTTTAAGGATCTAAGACAAAGTTACCGGGTCCCTTTAAATGGGTTGATTTTAAAATTGACTCTCTCTGGCTTGCCTAAGAAAATGACACAGGTTTGAACCCTGTTCCTTTCTTTAATACAGAAGATGAAGGGTAAAAAGCCATATAGGTCAGCCTAGTAGCCTACAGATATAAATTATCTTATATTCCACAGATAGTCGTCTCTTAAAACGATACACAGAGTTCAAACAATTTAAAAATATTTCCATTTCTAAAGGCATGACAAGCTGATATACATATATATGGCAAATATCTTGGCAGACTGCTTTTGAAGTCCCAAAGATTTTCCAGGGCCTGGCAGACCGACCAAAAACCACTAGATCAAGTATGCTTTTATTGAGATACTGATAGAATGTAATTTTCCTTTTATACTTCCAGGATGATAAACATGACAATGGTATTGGTCGAGGTCGAGTGGTCGAGTGGTTTAAGGCGCTTGACTTGGAGATGCGAAGGTCGAGGGTTCGAATCCAGACACAGCAAAAAATATCCTTTGGCAAGATATTAACCTGCACTTGCTACTCTCCACCCAGGTGTTAAATGGGTACCCGGTAGGATGCGACCGTCATTGTTAGTCAAACAGTTTTTGAGCGTCATGTAACGCCTGACTGGAATGCTCCCCAAGGAGTGGAGATTGTGCACACATTGTGTGCGGGCAAGCACTGAATCCAATGACCGGGGTAATAGTATATTTGTAAAGCGCTTAGAGACATTTGTATTAAGCGCTATATAAAAATTAAATATTATTATTATTACGATACAAACCTTTGCCTTGGCTGGGTTCAAGTCCTCCCCTGAATTCTGATCAACATCTTTCATGGAAAGTCTAATCTTGGTTCCTGCGATGGAGAGTACCTTGACCTTGACCTGTTGACCTTTTGACACGACATCAGTGACTTCAGCGACCCTTCCTTCTTTCCTCAGCTATATTAAACAAGAGTTGAAAAATTGTAGAGAGAATTCAAAATAAACATCATTAAATGTAATATGTATAATTTCAAGTGGTACTATCAAAATCAGTCAGTACTAGACCAGTTCACAGTTAGCACATTACTGCAATGACCCCAAATATCCACAGATCTTCCAAACATGAAGAGGTCCTACTTTGTACATTTTGAAATAATCACTCTTCATCGATGGAGGTGCTATATAAATAGCCTTTGTTTCCCCTTTTTCAAAGAATACTTCCACCTGTGTATCATTGAGTGCACTGCTTGTGCATGAATGAATAATGATTACATAACTTGCATGAGCATGTATCCAGTATTTCATCTCCATGTATTTCAAAATTTGTTCTGCAATGACCTTTATCTGCTCATGCTCAGACTGCAACTGTGAACTGGCTTATTGGGGCAAAAGATTATTGTCCGCGAGGCAACTAAGGGAGCATTACATATTGAGATGTTTCTCATTAGTTATTAAATTTGTAAACAATTATATGTTCAGCAAGTTAACATAATTAATGTATGTCGGTATAACAGATATAGAGTTGATTTCAGAGAAGGGAATTTTTCATAAATAAAGTGCAATATAACCCCATACCATCCCTTTTTTTTATAATTCAATAAAAAAAAATACATCGTTTATATCATTATAACACTTAATTGAGTTCTAAACTGCACTGCAATGAACATATTGGAAGCATATGCGATCCTACAATAGTCGGTAATCATTGTCGCGGTTGAAATCGAAATTGTAAATAATAAACTCTTTAAAACAATGTTGCTTAACTAAAATCGACCGATTAGCTATTTCCGTTTGAAAACTATATATAACAACTACATATTCTGAAATTTTCATCGTACGCTGTAGGCGCTATTTGAAATTAATTAAAATTTACCATGAGCACCGGTAAATATTTATATTCCATTTTTCTCGAAAGTAGAAGTGTTTTAGGGGCTACATTTTCTAGTGCTTATAATAAATCTACAGGGGCATCCAAATATATTAAAATTATAAAGAATCACTATCCACCCAATTTTCAAAATTTCCCAAAAACTTTGTATTACCTTTAACAAATCTATAGGAGAAGTTTCAAAATAAAGAATTACCTCGGATATATGCACCAAGCCCTCACACCTTCTCCTGAGAGAGAGCTGTACAAAGCAACCATACTGCATCACACTCGTAATCTTCCCTTCGTAAACCTCCCCCACCTCCGGCTCAAGCGAGGGCGGTCTGTCCACAAATTTATCATTGTACTTCTCCTTCTTGGAGTCGCTGCCTTCCGCGTCTTTACCACCATCGTCCCGATCACGGTATTTCCGCTTGTCACTACGCTCTCTGCTCCTGCTCCTGCTCCTATGCCTGCGACTATGATCGCGACTACGATCACTGCTCCTGCTACGCCTCCTTCCGCGATCACGGCTACGGGATCGAGAGCGTCTCTTCTTTCTATCTCTGTCTCTGTCTCTATCTCTAACTCCATCTCTGTCCACATCTCTGTCTCTTTCTCTGTCCCTATCTCTATCTTTGTGCTTATTTTTGTGCTTGCGGGGTTTGTCATGGTCAGGGCTTCTGCTCCTACTCCTAGCTCTGCTGTCATCCTTGCCAGACTTCCTCGACTCTGGTTCATCTCCAGCTTCTTGTTTTCTAAAATTAAAAATGGATTTTAGCTTTAATATGATGCCCAGAAAGTTTCTTTTAAAGACCGTC
>JAVYIG010015957.1:0-33374 GCA_035222895.1 Strongylocentrotus droebachiensis | reverse complement strand
ATAATACAAAAATGGTAATATCAAACTGTTATATATCATCTACAATATACATTTAGGAAATGATTTTAATTTATACATAACACCAATATTTTTCGATAATACATTACAAACAGCATTTATATGATCAGTCCATTTCAACTTATTATCAATGGTTATGCCAAGAAATTTAAGTGAAGAGACCTGTTTAATTTCCGTATTACACAAACGAATAATAATAGAATCAGTGTCACATTTTTTATTAGTAAAAATCATATAATGTGTCTTACTTATATTAATTGACAATTTATTTACAGAAAACCATGTGTTTATTAACTTAATTTCTCGATTAAATATATCTTGAAGTGATTGTATGTTTAGATGGGATAAAAAAATGCTTGTATCGTCGGCAAATAAAATTGATTTTAAAATTGTCGACACACTAGGAAGATCATTGATATATAAAATAAAAAATAATGGGCCTAATATGGATCCTTGAGGTACTCCACATTGATTTCTTGGTAATTTGATTTTACATTAGCAATAGAAACAAATTGATGACGATGTAACAAATAACTTTTAAAAAGATCTAAACCTATTGTGAGCACTTTTTTTTTTGGCTCCCGGAAATTTGGCCTTATTTTAGTTCCCCTTTTCTCATTTTCGACTGGTAAATTTGGTGTCTTTGATATTGTTAACATGTATGATTGCATGTAATTATTTTTATAATCTATACTATTGTAATGATCTGTTGTTTTTATATGAAGATGGAAATAAATGAACAAACGAAATTCTGGAAATACGACCTGATTGATTTAAAATGTCATACTGAAAGAATGACAAATACTGATGACGTGTTATTAATAACTTTTTTAATTTATTTGAATGAGCTGGTGAAATGAATAGCCAAGTTAACATTATATTCTTCGCGACAGGTATACCAGAATAAAAATGAAGTAAATAAACGTTTCTACCAAACTACTCGTCAATGACCAGAAGGAAATTAAACAAAATAAACATTATTACCAAAACTACTCTTTACAATAAAGAGTGTTTTGTCAACGGTTATAAAAGTACTCTGTACGCTTTGGACTCGTGATAGTTTTTACTAAATAGACACAATTATCATTGGGTAAATTGAAGCAGGTCGGTCGTCTGACAAAGCATGCAATTTCAATTTTCTTACAGGTCTAATTTCATAACTAGATTTCTATTTATCATCTATAATATCATTTCGTTAAACATTCGTTGAACATTCTAAAGCTTGTCTAACCGCACTTGCCACATATTTAACATCTCTAGGAACGAGAGATAGAATAAAGTGAAAATACATGTATATAAGCTTTCTGTAAAGAACGAAATACATCTATTGTTTCATATTACACGAAATCTAATTATATTCAATTTAAAATTATATCTATTTAAAACAATCATACGTTGCAACTTACATGTAATGTTGAATAATGTTGCAAAATTTACATTCGTAACAAATTACATTTACCAAGGAACATATTGTAAAGTTATACATTCAACCAAACAGTTTACATATCGCTAAATAGCATATCGTATATGTAACGATGAAAGAAAATGAGATAATACGAACAAAATATAAAGGTACTCCTCACATTAATCGAATTATCCTATATTCCGTTGATGCTCATTAATCCTGCAGCACGAGGAATCACATTTATTTCTTCAGATGACTCATACAATAAATCTCTTCTTGTACACATTAAGCTTATCTCCGTCACAAGCGACAAGGTTACCACAAGGAATTACTAGGCATGGGCTAATGTAGGCGCATCGGTCTGATGGCTCGTATTCCCAAAACCTCCTTGTCTGGATGGTACCATCGCATGACACCTGATCAACTGCGAAGGTGGTACGCTCTTTATCCCGGTGATGTAAAGTGTGTCTGTTAGTTTGTCAACGCGACACCATGGACAGAACCACTCATCAGAGTGTATGACAGCCTTCTCTTCTCCTGATCGTGAGATGACAGTGAATTCATTATCACCTGTCTTCATAACGATATCACCTGATGACAAGGCTTGTACCTTACCTACCAGCTCCTTGCCCTGCATCGTTATAGTGTTTTCTATCTTACCATCGGCAGGATTGATGACGGAGATATTAGATTGACCGTATAGAGCAGCGAGGATCATTTCATCCCTGTCAACATCAGCGTATACTGAATCAGAGCTGCTATTCCTCGGTATGGGGATGTCTCTAATCACTTTCCATTGTCTGTCATAGAGAGTGATGCCTCTATCCACGCTGTTTCCCGTCCGGTCTAATCTCCACTTACCACATACTATGTTCCTGTCTACGGAGGCGAATGATGTAATATACATGTCACTACCTCCTTCAATGACTTTCTCTGTGTGTTCGGTGCTGATATTTGTAACATACGTGGTGTCACGTCTTTTGTCCCGCATACTCATCATCACTTATCAAATCACGCACCCGAGGCTTACTGACAATCGATGCAATGGGGATTGAGTTGACATGCTCCCATTTACCGATATAGCCATCAATTCTCCCATAATGTTTCCCACCTACTTCACCCTCGAAAAATTTCTGGACCCCACGCTGTATTCGGGCAAGACAGTCGCTAACATCTTGATAAACAATCAAACTTAAATTGTCATCCAGGGATGCAAGTACTTGAGGAGCTTCATTCACCAATGTCTTGTCATTCTGTTTGATTCGTGTGATCATGGCGTCAACATTATTCATTGTGCTGATTGCATGCTGATTCTTACTTTGAAGATCTATTATCTTTTTAGAAACCATCTCGCTTATTTCCTTTGTTTCTAAAAGAACTTTTGCTCGACATTTGTTGATGATTAGTTGTTGCCGTTCTGCTTCTTCGTTACATGATTTGATCCGTTTTTCTCTTTTCTCGTTGATCGTTAGTATGTCCTCATCCGCGTCCTCGTTTATCAAACGAATTTCATCCCGTTCCTTGTCTTTCACGCTCTTCATTTTACTCTCGAACGTAGCGTTAGCCGCACCATCGATGGACTGAAGATGGTTTCTTGCATCAACTGAACAAGTTTGTATTTTAGAGTTAAGATCCTGTAAGTGTGGTTTCGTTTCCTCTATTTTAAGCCGTTTATCATCCAGCTTCCCGACCAGCACCAAGATGACATCTCCGATATTTTCAAGCTGACATGGTTTCTGGTGATCTTTGCTAGCGCATCGGTCACAGACAGGTAACCCGTGTTCTTTACAGTAAAAAGCGATTGGCTCACCGTGTATGTCACATGACCATGTCATATCATGACCTTTCCTAGTGCGTAGCTTGACTTTCTCATCTTCCTCTGCTGGGAACTTGGACGCCATGATGAGGAGCAAATGGTAGCAAGTAACCTGCATTGTTAACAATGATACACAAATATTACATAAGAAGAAGACATAAAATAGAAGCGCATCAGAAAAACAAAGAGAGTCAAATACATAAATGAAGGGTGCAGGGAAAATAAATAGGGAAGCAGAAAAAGAACCTTAGGTAGAATATCAAACATTTCATTCATTCATCTCTTTATTATTTTGTCTCCTATTCATATTGCTTGTCAGTACATTATATATGACCGATATATTCATACTTGGTCAGGCGAATAATGTCACCATAATGTAGTATACACTTTGATGATGACATTGATATTCGCATATAGCGCGTCGATCCCTATCCATCAATATGGACTTTGAGATTTGCACGTCGACATTTATAGTGGACTGCTACGTGTCACGTACTGTTAAATTAAGGCAGAGCCATTTTATCTAACGTCCTATGGCCGTGCCTCAAATTTTGTGTTAAAATGGTTACAAGTATTTCATATTACAAATGAAAGATATTACTTACGACTTGCAAGCAGTTTGCTGTATTATCCCGTTGCGATGAGGACTTATCCACTATGAGACAACGATGTAGTATTACAGTTTGCATGTACGCAATAATTGAGTGTAAGCGCAGTGCGTATATGCACAGTATATGCACTGTGAAATATCGGGTATTTCCCAGCCCAGCTACACGGTATTATATGCTCCACTCATTGGAAACATGCAGTAGTCCAAAGTCCAAAGTCTAAATGATGTTGTTCGAGTATATCACCACCATCACCATCATGCGATCACCACCCTCAAAATCATCACCAACCTATCAAAATATGCCAATGCTTGACTAATTACATTATGTTCACGTTGTGAAGCATATTTTTTGATGAAATAATACAAATCTGAAAAAACATCTTTCAAAAAAAAAAATATATATATACATATTGGATAAGGCAGACTAATGGAACATGGTTGCAACTCCGAGTTTCACGCCTTGCGAGCGATCATCAGGCAACTGGTAGCATTCTTAAAAGTACATGATTACTCTACAATCTACAATACGTTCAAAATAAGACTTAACTAATACAATACAATACAAAACAATAAGATTTACTCATGGGTGAAGGGGCTATTGTAATTGTTCAGGTACTGCGATGGAATTTGAAACAAATTCTACCTCTGCAACTTCAAAAGAGACTATACTTAATTAAATATCTATATATTTATGTACTAGCACCTTGGTGGAGACTATTTTGCGATACCCCCCTCCCATGTTTAAAATTCCATCGCAGTACCTGAGCAATTACAATAGCCCCTTCACCCATAAGTAAATCTTATTGTTTTGTATTGTATTGTATTAGTTAAGTCTTATTTTGAACGTATTGTAGATTGTAAAGTAATCATGTACTTTTAGGAATGCTACCAGTTGCCTGATGGTCGCTCGCAAGGCGTGAAACTCGGAGTTGCAACCATGTTCCATTAGTCTGCCTTATCCAATATATATTTTGCTCTGCCTATAAGCATTGAGCACTGTACGGAGGAATAGACCACATCTAAGTATATATATATATATATTTTTGTATTTATTTATTTATTTATTTATTTATTTATTTTTTTTTTTTTTTGGGGGGGGGTATTATTTAACAGGTCAGTGTAATTTACATTCTTAATCAACATTCATGCTAACTAGCCCAGAAGAAACCAGCTCTGGTTTCTTCTGAACAGCTTAATAAACAGACAACGGTTAAACAAAAATATTATTATTCACACTAATAATAAAAGAAATAGGACTAGGAATAACATTTCAATTTTTTAATAATTGTATTTTATTTATAAATTGAATTTGACTTTTATGTTGAGACCAACTCACGCATAAAATGTGTTTCTGAGAATAAAAGTATTATTAGAATAAAAAATCGTTAAATTGTATAAAGGTGACAGTTCAGTCAGTTTTCTATTAATATAATAAATGCTTTGTTCGTGTGAAGCTCCGGAATACCACCTTGGAAGTATCAGAGATACAAAAATGTAATCACTTGAAATGGATTTTTGTTGTTCTACTGAAAGAATAAGCTGAACAAAATGCTTCTCGTCCTTCTTCCAAACTCCCCATTCAAAATTGTTTGTTCCTATGTGAAGCAAAACTGCTGTCGAGTCTTTTAATACATGACAATTAAAACGAACAAAGGCATGGAGTCCAGCAACTGTTGATCCAGGAATGCAATGGAGACTGATGTATGATGTCTGTGTCTTTCGAAATCTGTTTGTCAATAGAGACTTTTAGATTTGCACGACGAGAACGTGGACTGCTTGTGTGACACCCTTAAAAGGCAATGTGACGTCACTGCCAGTGCCTTAAAATGACGTCGCATTGCCTTACAAGGATGTCACACGTCGCAGTCCACGTTCTCGTTGTGCAAATCTATAAGTCCCTATTGTTCCGTAAGTTTCGATGGTTGAGTGCGTCTGTCAGAAAACCAACAACAAATGATAAGATGAAGGAATATAAAAAGGCTTAGTTCAATGTATGGGGATTTGAAAAGATACCATCGAAGTAGCTAGCCATTTATGGTAGACAAAACTGGCTTGCATTCCAATTTATCTATTAAATAAAAACAAATTACAGGTGTCAGATTCATGAGGAGTTTTCCCTTCATTTGTCCAAATGTGCACAAGATGTAAAATGTAAGTGTTTAACTTTGGCCTTTTGTTTTAATTCTGCTCTGTTCATAATCATTATTCACCTCGCATAAGGGAAATGCTGCTTATTTCTATGGCTGGTTGTAAAGGTTGAGTTGACCAGAAGGCAGAACCACAGTTTGAGAATCCATGAATTAATACAATTAATTATCCTGTAAAGTGTAATTTGTAATTATAATCCAGCTCAGCCGGCAGCCTCAGCTCAGTTCTTTACAATTCGATCACATGCACCACTTGATTACTTGTCTAAACATGCTTAAACCCTTGGAAATATCCCAGAAAGCAAAATATCTGGGGCCCATCTGGGTTTTGTCTGGGCTGACTAGAGCCCACGTGGCCCATACAAAATCCATATGGGCCTTCCCACCCAGAACCCACAAGTACTGAAACAATTACTGTATAGGCCCCATGTGGGCCCCTTGCGGGGTTTTGGTGGTGAAAATCGGCACGTCGAGCATCGGCTGGGCCAAGCTAAAAACCAGGTGTTTACTAGCCTATCCGATAGGCCTCGGGCTAAACGGCAAGTGTTCTAAATCGCGTTATGGAGACTGACATCGGCGCGGGCGTCAGCCCGAGCGCCTATCATCACTGGTCAACTCATCATTATTCATGTGTATCGTATGTGTGACGAGCGTATTCTCATGCATGATTCATAAGACTAGCCTTATTTGGTGATCGATCACTTTGATTCAACCAATCAAATATCATCTCCAGGTTTCCCATCGCTCATTGGCCTATTTTGGTCCATGCTTAATAAATATTCATGGAAGAGCTTCACCCCTGATAGCAGACTGACGTCTTAAAGACGTCATAAATTGGTCGTAAAGTGGTAAACACGTCGTACGTCGTATGGAAGACGTAATTACGACGTCATTATGACGTCTTCAAAAGACTATTTATTCCAGGATAATTTTTGTCGCATTGACGACGTCATTACGACGTCATAATGACGTCTTTAAAGGACTAATTTTTTCAAGATATATTTTGTCTTCTCGACGACGTCATTATGACGTCTTTAAAAGACTATTTTTTCCAAGATAATTTTTGTCGTATTAACGACGTCATTAAGACATCATTTTGACGTCTTTAAAAGACTATTTTTTCCTAGCTAATTTTTGTCGTATTGACGACGTGATAACGACGTCATTATGACGTCTTTAAAAGACTATTTTTTTCCAAGCTAATTTTTGTCGTATCGACGACGTCATTATGACGTCTTTAAAAGACTAATTTTTCCAATGTAATGTTGTTGTATTGACGACGTGATAACAACGTCATTATGACGACTTTAAAAGACTTATTTTTCCAATGTAATGTTGTCGTATTGACGACGTGATAACGACGTCATTATGACGACTTCTAAAGACTTATTTTTCCAATGTAATGTTGTCGTATTGACGACGTGATAACGACGTCATTATGACGTCTTTAAAATACTATTTTTTCCAAGCTAATTTTTGTCGTATCGACGACGTCATTATGACGTCTTTAAAAGACTATTTTTTCCAAGATAATTTTTGTCGTATTAACGACGTCATTAAGACGTCATTTTGACGTCTTTAAAAGACGATTTTTCCTAGCTAATTTTTGTCGTATTGACGACGTGATAACGACGTCATTATGACGTCTTTAAAAGACTATTTTTTCCAAGCTAATTTTTGTCGTATCGACGACGTCATTATGACGTCTTTAAAAGACTATTTTTTCCAAGATAATTTTTGTCGTATTAACGACGTCATTTTGACGTCTTTAAAAGACTATTTTTTCCTAGCTAATTTTTGTCGTATTGACGACGTGATAACGACGTAATTATGACCTCTTTTAAAGACTATTTATTCCAAGATAATTGTTGTCGTATCGACGACGTCATTACGACGTCTTTAAAAGACTATCTTTTCCAAAATATTTGTTGTCGTATTGACGACGTCATTACGACGTCATTATGACCTCTTTTAAAGACTATTTTTCCAAGATATTTTTTGTCGTAAGGACGACGTATAACGACGTCATTATGACGTCTCTAATAACCTAATTTTTCCAAGATAATAATCGGGTAAAGACTACAACATCTAATATGAGCATAAGTCAAAGTAAATAGGGCAATTATCAGAATTGAAAATAGGGAACAATTAACCCCCCCCCCCCCCCCTCAAATGTCATTAGTCATTATATTAATAGTGGACCAATTTAGTGGTTCAGCCTTAGCCACTACGGCTCTGGCGGCATATGCGCGTAAGTCCCGCATTAGGCGACACCCGCGGTAGTTTCCGCGGGCGTGTTTATTACTGGGAACATTAGATTGGACCTGAGATTGCACGCGACAAGTACAAACATTGTTGATTGCTCGTCTCGTCTGTCTACTGTCTTCTGTCTACTACTTCTACTAGCGTCTAGTGGAGCTCCACGCGTCGGTATAGCTTCGAGCTTCGACGGTACAGCTTCGAGTACAGTTAGTTCTGCAGTTTATGGTAGGACTACTCCTTATTCTAGTCGTTTATATGGTAGTTAAGATTTAGGCCCAGTAAGATAAGTTATATTCCGCTCCGGCTCTACAATGGCGTGATCGTTCTTTTCGGACTTGCGCGAGATATTTTTTTTGTAGCACACGTGTGGGTGACGCCATCTTGTTTTCATTCACTCGTGTACTTAAGGGATTTTCAATTTTGGTAAATTAATTCGTGGGGCCTTGTAAGCTTGTTTATTCCCCGTTTGTAGTTGGTTATTGCTGTAGATTAGTAGTTTAGGGACTCGTAGGGTATTTTTAGTGCTGTATTCCGGTTTTTGGGTACTCGTTTCAGTGTTTTTAGGATAATTTTTTTTTTCCTGCCCGTGGCCGGTGTTATTGCCGTAATTGGTAGTCTTAGCCGGAGGAACAGGTTGATATTTATTTTTGTTTATCCTGGCCTCCGGTTATTTCGTGGGTTTTAGGGGTTGTAACGTGATATTTAGGTGATTAAGTTACCAATTATTGGGTGTGGATTACCTTTAGTTGTGATTCACTGCTACGTTATTTCTCTTTTGCTTGTTTTTTTTTTTCTTGATCTAGCTTTAGCGAATATATTCTATCTACAAGTTTTTTTTGTAGGAGCCCGAACATTCAAGGTTAGCATTAGTGTTGTGATATTTGCATGCTGGTTATTGTGCCGTTTCTTGTTCGTTGTTTTTGGATTTTTGTCAAATTGAACTGTATCAAAGTTGATTGAGCAATCTTTAATTTCACTTTCATTCATCTTCATTGTTTGTGCTAATCTTGTTTTGTTGATGTGTACGGCCATCTCACCGAGTGTTTTACCGTGGAGATAATTTCACGGTGTTTTTTCGGTGAGGTTATATGGTGGTTTAAGGTAGGTTTAAAGTTGGATTAGGTTGATAGTTTGGGCCCTCTCGCCAGAGTTTTATACTGTGGAGATAATTCCACGGTGTTCTTTTTCGGTGAGGGATAGGGTTGTTTAAGTCTAGACTAGTCCTTTAGTGTTACTTAGTAGGGTTTAGTTTTGGCCCGCTCGCTGGATTGTTTCACCGTGGAGATAATTCCCCGGTGTTTTTTCAGTGAGGTTTAGGGTTCCAATATTTTCCTGTAGGGCACTTAGTAAGTGGTTAAGAAACTAAGTAGGTTAGTAAGTAAGCAAGAAGGAGGGATTGTTGGGTATTGAATGTTTTTCTTTCTTCATTTGGTTATATAATCGTTGCTGGTTGACAGCTGGTTATGGCCCCAGAGAAGGTTAAGGTGAATTATGGGACTGAAGAGGCCTTACTGGCCGTTGTGGATAGAACTAAGTCCCACAAGATTCTGACGTGGAGGGAGCAGTGTGGGAGCTTAACGGAGGAGTTATTTTTGCAGTGTCCTCGTCTCCATGAAGCTAAGGACCTGTTGCATCTATTTGATTTTGAGCCTTATAGGAAGGCGGATCGGGCTGAGCAGGCACAGGGGGAGGGGGTGGGGACTGAGCGAACCCAGACTGAGCAAACCCAGTCGGTCCCGAGTCCCGAGTCCCGAGCCCCAAGTCCGGATCCTGTGCCCTATAAACATACAGTGTACCCCCCGCCTTCGGGTGGAGGCCCAGCTGGGCCTATAGCCGGGTCGGCGGCTGAATTACAGGTTAGGAGTTCGCCGCAACCGGCCGAGCCCTCCGCCGACTACTGGCTTAGGGAAGATAGGACTCTACCTTCCAGGGAACCCCCACAGAGTAATTATGGTTATCCCCCTTCTAGGGAATCCCCTCCTACCAATTCTGGTCCGTTTTCCGGATTCCCCCCACGTGATAGTTATGTATATCCTTCTTCTAGGGAATCCCCTCCTACCAATTCTGGTCCGTATTCCGGGGTGCCCCCACGTGATAGTTATGTATATCCCTCTTCTAGGGAATCCCCACCAGGGGGTCAGGGGGATTACAGGCCGCAGGGGCGCCGTGATTGGCCCCCCCGTCTGCCGAGGTCGATTAGTTTTGATGGGAGAACTAGTTGGCATTCCTTTCTCAGGAAATTCACGAGCTATGCGGCGTCGTGCCACTGGAGTCCGAGTGAGTGTTTGGATGTTCTAGGCTGGTGTCTGGAAGGGCCTGCGTCCGATTGTTTTTCGAATCTTCGGGATATGGGCACCGAGTCGTATTACCCGATGTTGACAGCGATGGGGCGTCGGTTTGGGGCTACCCGATTTCCAGAGGAGGCCATAGCCGAGTTTCGAATGGCTCGCCAACTCCCGGAGGAGTCCCTCCTTGGGTGGTCCGACCGGCTCCAGGCTTTGTTTTGTGAAGCGTTTGGGAATGACCAAAGGGGTGACGGCACTCAGATGGTATTACAGCTATGCCAGGGGTGTACGGATAAGGCGGCGGGTTTAACCGCTCTAAATAAACGCCCGAAGTCCGTCGACGAGGCCCTGGAGGCCATCAGGTGGGCACAACACACCCAACGTGTTGTGTATGGGGGCGAGGCTCGCCGTACGTATCCGGCTCCTCGACAGCGGGTGCAGCAGGCTTACCTGTACGATCAGGAGAGGGACGGATATGGTATGGTGGAGGAACCGGGCATTTATCAGGTTAGGCAGCCCTATCGTTCCTCAACAGTTCCCAAGGGTCGGGATGTTCCCGGGTATGATACGGTGGAGGAGCCGGGGATTTATCAAGTTAGGCAGCCCTATCGCTCCCCAACAGAGTCCAAAGGCCGAGATGTTCCCCGCCCGGCTCCGGCGGCGGACCGGGGGAATGTCAACGCTCTTCTCGAGGTTCAAGGGAAGGACATAGGCAGTCTTAAAGTGGACATGGGTGGGGTGAAGAAAGAACTCGCCAGTTTGAGGACACGCATGGACAACATGGATAGTATGTTGGCGGAAGTCTTGAAGACTGTTAAATCTTTGGAGGTCTCCAGGTTCCCCAGGGCCCGCTCTACATCTCCTAGATCCCGGGGCTGCTTTGGATGTGGTCAGTTGGGCCATTTTCAAAGGGAGTGTCCGGTTAAGTCGGTGTCCTTTGCGGCTACTGAGGAGGCGGGAAACCCGGAGGGATCGGAGAGCGAGGTCGATCTCCGATCTGGGGAAGAGGAGGCCTACAATCAGTAAGTGCCGAGGTAGACAAGGTGGATAAGGTAAGTGAACCCCCAGATGTATGGGAGGATGAGTGTTTATTCATTGCAGAGCTCTTTAAGGGGTATGCGGATACTTTGGAATCTTTGGAGGAGGTAGTGGTAAATAAAGTAAGCAGCAGTTCTATGTTTTATGTGCCTATTTTATTTGGGAAAGTTAAGTTAAGGGCAGTTGTAGATACCGCTGCTGAAGTTACCATTGTTTCTGATAAGTTCCTCTCCCTTTTGGATCCAGCACCCCCTATCCTTCAAACTGTTATCTTAAAGACGGCCGGCCGGGGTCAGAGAATGACATCTATGAAGATCGGCCCTGTCCCTATTAAGTTAGGCCAGTCATGGTTTGAGGAGGTTGTATACTGTGCCCCATTAGAGGATGATATGTTACTTGGGCTGGATTTCTTACAGAAATATGGTATTGATATCTCCATAACTCAGTCCAAGCTTATTGTCGGGGGGGAGGAAGTACATATGTATTATGGAATGGATTCCAAGGTAGCTTGCATCCAGAGGGTTTGTATCGCTAGGAGGGCCGTGGTGCCTCCTTTTAGTGTGAAGCGGGTAAGGTGTAAGGTGGTGGGGGATCCAGGGCTCCAGGGTAGTGACCTTTCCCTTTTCCAGCCCACCCGCGGGCTCCCCTTATGGATACCTCGGATTGTGTTTGATCGGGGAAAGGATTTTGATGTTTATGTAATTAATGTAACTGACTCCTATCACCGGTTGTCAGGAGAGACTCAGCTTGGGGTAGCTGAGGAAGTGAATGAGTTGCAGCCGGTTGAAGCCGATGGTCCTTTAATTAGACAAGCTACGGCCACGGCTGCAGCTCCGGTGGACCCCTGCCCTGCCCATCTTCAGGATCTGCGGGATAGGTCAGAGTCTCTTTTGACGCCGGAGGAAAGAATAAAGCTGGAGGCCCTGTTGCATGATTATCAGGATGTGTTTGCCAAGGATGAGTTCGACCTGGGCAAGTTCACTACTATCACCCACAAGATAGACACTGGCGATGCGCGTCCAATTAAACAGAAGATGCGTAGAACCCCCATCAATTTCGCTAACGAAGAGGGGGCTCATTTAGAAAAGATGCTGAAGGCCGGAGTGATCCGGCCTTCCATCTCAGAATGGGCTTCCCCTCCAGTTTTGATTAGGAAAAGAGATGGTTCTGTTAGATGGTGCTTAGACTACCGTAAGTTGAACATGGTTACTAAGAAAGATGTATTCCCACTCCCAAACATTGAGGAATGTCTGGATAGCTTAGCCGGAAATATTTGGTTTTCCAAACTGGATGCGAATTCTGCCTATTGGCAAATTCGAGTTGAGGAATCAGACATAGAAAAAACAGCTTTTATTACAAAGCAAGGTTTATTTGAGTTTGTTAGAATGGCATTCGGGTTGTGTAATGCTCCCGCTACATTTACAAGAGCTATGAATTTGATTTTACATGGTCTCAATTGGGGCACAGCCCTAGCATTCCTCGATGATGTTTTGGTGTTGGGGAATTCTTTCGAGAACCATCTGAAGAATCTTCAGGAAGTCCTGGGGCGGTTTCAGTCGTATCGGCTTAAGCTTAAACCTAAGAAGTGTGTTTTGTTTCAGAAAGAGGTTGAATTCTTGGGTCGTAATGTTGGTGATTCAAGCTTGCACCTAATGAAGGAACACATTCAGGCCGTGGAAAATTGGCCTGCTCCCTTGAACACTAAAGAGGTAGAACGTTTTTTAGGTCTAGTTAATTACCATCGCCTGTTCCTAAAGAATTATGCCGAATTAGCTGTTCCGCTTTACGGACTGACTGGTAAGCATCCTTTTCGCTGGGAGGCAGAGCACCAATGTGCTTTTGAAGCCATTAAACGGCTCTTAGTATCAGCACCTGTACTAACCTTACCTAATGCAAAAGATCCTTTCATTCTAGATACAGACGCTTCAGATAATGCGGTAGGAGCGGAGCTGCTGCAGGTCCAGGGTGGCGAGGAACGAGTGATTGCGTATGGGAGTGTTGGTCTGAATAGTCAGCAACGCAAGTACTGTGTGACTAGGAAAGAGCTGCTTGCGGTGATCCTGTTTACTAGACAGTATCGCCACTATCTATTGGGCAAACCTTTCCTCGTTAGAAGCGATCATAGTAGCTTGCGTTGGCTTTTTAATTTTAAGAGACCAGAGGGCCAGTTGGCCCGCTGGCTTGAGGAATTAAGCCGGTATGACATGCAGATCGATTACCGTAAAGGCCTTAAGCATGCCAATGCTGACGCCTTGTCAAGGATTCCGATACGCGGTCCAACTTGTGATGAGTATCAGCTTGGTTTTAGTTTAGAAGATCTGCCATGTGGGGGTTGTCCTTATTGCACACGCGCGCATAAGAATTGGGCTAAGTTTGCTGAGGAGGTAGATTATGTGGTGCCATTGGCCCAGAGGCCAGGGGCCCAGAGGCCGTCTGTTCAATCCGTATCTAATATTTCCTGTAACCTTAGGAAGTCTGGTAGGAAGGCTCCGAGGACAGGGTTATCCTTTGATATCTCCCAAGTGACGGTATATAGTTCCGGGATTAGGGACATGGTTATCACGTCGGGCAATGGGAGTGCTAGAGGAGGAGGTAATAGTAACAATGGGGACAGTTTTTCTGTTAAGGCCACTGTAGTGGATAATTCCCAGAATAATGGGAGCTATGATTTTCAGAAATCTCAAAAGGATGACTTATTCCTGAAGTCAATTTATGTTTGGTTGTCAGTTAAGGAAGAACCCAGTCAGAATACCATCATGCTGTGGGGACCCGAGGAAAAGTTCCTCTGGATAAACCGAAGCCTTCTGGCTCTGCGTGATGGTGTTATTTGCTGGAAGCGGGATGACAAATTGCTAGCTTGGGTTCCCCGGGAGTTAAGGGAGTCAATTATAGGAGGTCATCATGATTTGCCCTCATCAGGTCATCAGGGGATCAAACGAACCTTGGATAGAGTACAATTGAAGTACATGTGGTATCACATGAGAGGTGATGTTCAATTGTATGTGCAAACCTGTTCGGTTTGCAATAGGAATAAGAAACCCACTCGTCATTCCCGACATCCAATGGTTCAATTTCATGCAGGGATTCCCTTAGAGCGGGTTCATTTAGATTTCATTGGGCCGCTACCCAAGACCCTCAAAGGGAATGAACATATCCTAATGATAGTTGACCAATTCACTAAGTGGGTAGAGTGCATACCCTTACCCTCCCAAACGGCAGAAGAGACTGCACGGGCTGCCGTCAATGAATTCTTTTGTAGGTTTGGTTTTCCTTTTCAGGTCCACACCGACCAGGGGCGGAATTTCGAGAGTTCTCTGTTTCAACAGCTGTGTAAGATGACTGCAATCCATAAAACTCGTACCACCGCCTATCGGCCTTCTGCCAATGGACAGGTGGAACGATATAATCGAACACTTATGGATGCAGTCAGATGCTTTATAGGTAAAGCTCAGAATAATTGGGATCAATTTCTTCCACAGATAGCCAGCGCTATACGGGCTACAGTGAACCGGAGTACAGGTTTCACCCCGAATCGGCTAATGTTGGGAAGAGAGGTTAATCAGCCGGCAGATTTAATGTTCCCCCTTCCCTTGTCACAGCAGAGGCAGAGCCCGGATGAGTATTGCCGTAACCTGTCCGAAGCCATGCGGAAAGCTCATGATACGGCACGGGCCAAGCTTAAGTCAACTCAGGCCCGGATGAAGCGTGACCATGATGTTAAAGTAAATCTGAAGTCGTTTAAGGTGGATGACTGGGTTTATTTTTTGGACTTGGCCTCCGTTAAGGGAAAGAGTAAGAAACTCTGTCCTCCTTGGAGGGGGCCGGCCCAGGTTATTAAGTGTCTATCCCCTTATCTGTACCGGGTTAGGTTTAAGAAGGTTTTAATGGTACTCAATCATGATAGATTGAAATTATGTCACGATCGGGTCTTGCCGACTGTTGGGGGATCACAGCTCAATAAGGAGGCTTATTGCCTTTGTAGGAAACCCGATGACGGTCGTCTTATGATCGAGTGCGACAGGTGCCTGGAATGGTATCATGGGGCCTGTGTGAATATATTGCCGGCAGATGCGGTGGCAATAGGAACCTATGTGTGCCCTGTGTGCAGAGCGGCAAGGAAAAGGTAGATCTGGTTTATTCAATTGTCTTTCCGATTTATATATGTTTATGTTGATATACTTTTCTCATTTCTAACGCATTGTTGCCGCATTTTGGCACTAACTTTAAATATGACTCATTTTAGCTTATTTACGAAATGGAAGAGCATTTCTTAGTGACTTAACTTGTTTATATCAGCTGGTTAAGTTAGAGCTGAGTGTTAGAATAAATTATATTGTTAAAAATGCGTAGTATGCGTGTTTATGAGAATAGTCAGTGTATGTCAATGATAGACTAATAAGGATTTCTCTCTTTTCTCCCCAGTGGTTTTAGGGTTTCTCTTTTGTCATGGGCCCTCCTAAGCGGCGAGTAAGCTCCTGGACCAGTTCTTCCCCAAGGAAGAAAAGGCAAGCTGAGGATGCCAGACCACAGGGCGGCTCCAGCCACAGCCACAGAACAGGTAACCTCCTCTCGAGGAGGAAGCGCTATCATCATGAACAAGTCTGCCCCTATCCCGAATGCGCAATCAGGACGGTGCATCTTAAATTCCATGTTTATGGCCATCTGCCAAACCTGGCATTCATTCCCGTAGGCACTAACCCCCCTTCTGCCGAAGTGCTTCGGCTGCGAGGGGAGTTCGTGAGGTGGGTGGCTAGCAAGTTTGTGGGGGATGGGCGGGACCCGGTCGGGAGGTTAGTGGCTTTCATTAACAAGGACTTTCGTCCTAGCCACTCTTCTATTGGGCCTGAGGTTGTGAGTGCCCTAAGAGCTCAAATAGAGTTCGAGGGATGGCCTAGGCCGTCTTCTCTTTCTATCTCTCCCCTCAACTCACCTGCGTGTATCCTACACTGGAGGGTGTTGGTGCATTTGCACCTTAAGCTCTCTCCTTCTCTGCGGGCAGCCTTTTTCTCTTGGGGTTCCCCGCCTTCTTTCCCTGTATCTTCTGCCTCTGTGGCGATTCCTCCTCTTATCTCCGCTGGGTCTGTGCCTTCTTTCGCACAGGTAGCCGCTCCCTCTCAGTCGGCTCCTAGCTCTCTTCTCCCTGTTTCTTCTGGTTCTGATGCTACTTCTACCCCTGTCAGTGCTTTTCCTCCTCTTATCTCTGCTGGGTCCGTGCCTTCTTCTGTACGGGTTGCCGCTGCCTCTCAGTCGGCTCCTCCCAGTGACCAGTCAGGCTTGCTGCCTTGTCCTGCTACTTCTGCGTCTCTTTTCATGAGACCGTCTCTTCCTATTTCTAGGATGCCTGCCCCTCAGGCACCTATTTTTCGTCCTATCCTTATGCCTTTTCTTCGACCTCCGGTCCGACCATCTCGTCTCCCTTCCACTGTCACTTCTGCCCCTTTGTTTCAATCACCAGGTTCAGTGGGACGAGTGCCTCAGCTTAGCCCTTCTGCGCCTGGTCTTCTGCCTTTCCTTCGTCCTCCCACTGTTGCTTCTGCTCCTCTTGCTCCTGTTGCTTCTGCTCCTCTAGCTCCTGTTGCTTCTGTTCCTCTCGCTCCTGTTTCTATCGATTTGATTCAATTCGATTCCCCTTCTCCTCTCGCTCAGCCTAGTCCTCCTCTTGATCCGGCTAGTTCTATCGGGCCACAGATTCCTGTGTCCCCGTTTCCTTTAGAACAGCCTAGTTCTATCGGGCTACAGATTCCTGTGCCCTCTGCTCTTCCTTTCGCTCCAGCTATTTCTACTGTGCCTTCTTCTCTTCCTTTCGCTCCGGCTACTTCTACTGTGCTTCCTCCTTACTCTAGGAGTTGTTCTTCCATGGTCTATCCTGTGGGAGACTTGCCGGATACAGTTCAACGGCTCGTCCGTGAGGACATGGTGCCGGTCCCTTGCTCGTCGGTCCTGGTGAATGGTTTCGATAGTCATTTTCACTTGGATCGGATGATCGATGCCATCGCGAGGAAGGGGGATCAGAATTCCTTTCCCCGACCTGGCATGAAGTTAGTGGGTGGGGTAGTCAATTTCTGCGACCCGCAGTATTTCGACCGGGCACTCCGACTTATACCACTTCTCCCCCTTTTCCATATAGCCGTCGGGGTACATCCTAAGTGTGTCTCCATGCTTACGGATGACGGTTGGGCTAGGTTGGAGTGTCTATTTTCATGTCCCCGAGTTACTGCGGTGAGTGAATTGGGAATAGATTATTTTCGTGTCTCCCAGGCCGAGTGGCCCAGGCAGTGGGCTATGGTGAGAAGGATTTTGGGCATGGGTTGCCGCAATATGGTACTGGTCCTACACCTACGACCAGCCCAGGGCGATCCGTGTGGCCATCACCTGCACGGAGAGTTCAGGGACCTTCTGGGGCAGTTTTGTGGGCGTCACCAGCACATCCACATCCACAATTTCACCGGTGATGCCCAAGAATTGGATGCATGGATGGCTGCCTTCCAGAATGTGTATGTTGGGGTGTCGGGCCTAGCCGTTACATTCAATCCGGCCCAAGTAGATATGGTTCGTAGTATTCCCTCCCACCGGCTTCTCTTGGAGACTGATTCCCCGTACCTGGCTGTCTTCCCGGGTGCGTCGGTCAACACCCCCTACCTGTTAGAGGATGTTGGCCGACTGGTATCCCGAATTCGGGGGCAGCCTTTTAGGGCGGTGATGAGGCACTCCACAGAGAATGCCCAGAGATTATATTCTGGGTTTGCGGGCCTGGTCATGCCTTGATTTTTTACAGTTAATCCCTTACGCCCGTGCCAAGACTGCTATTTTTTACCGGCACGGTAAGGGTTTACTGGTATGTTTCTGTTTCTTTTTGCTTGTAATGCCCTGGTTAATCCCT
Source organism: Strongylocentrotus droebachiensis (assembly GCA_035222895.1). Taxonomy (NCBI): domain Eukaryota; kingdom Metazoa; phylum Echinodermata; class Echinoidea; order Camarodonta; family Strongylocentrotidae; genus Strongylocentrotus; species Strongylocentrotus droebachiensis. The sequence continues at coordinate 14,913 of JAVYIG010015957.1, read as the reverse complement.
TACGCCCGTGCCAGGACTGCTATTCTTTGTCATTTATACGTGACACCGGCACGGTAAGGGTTAACTGGTATATTTCTATTTTCTTTATTTTCTTGATCCCTGGGACATTTCCGGGACTTGAATCCTGTTTAGTAGTTAAATGTACCAAGCTGGAGATGTTAGGATATTTCTGGTTCCTTGAACATTCCCGGGGCTGGGTTTTCAGCATTATACACTAGCTGAAATTCCCATCAGTATTTCCTTTTAGAAACGGGTGTTTTGTTGTAGTTTCAACCATGGCTCGTTTGTAACCAGAATGGAAACCATTATGGTCATGGGATTGACTAGTTATATTATATAATTGTATATTTCATGCATCCTTATGGCTATGGGATTGACTGGTTATATTATATAGTTGTATATTTCATGCACCGTTATGGCTATGGGATATAGTTTTGTATTTCATGCACCGTCCTGGTTGTCGTCCCCTTTCTGGCGCGCGTGTTACTATTCTCTATTCATTCCGATGAGATTGCTCAGTCTCTATATACATGTCGGGGAATACAGTGCATTTCACTGTGCTCTATTTTGACTATGCTCTATTTTTACCTAGGAGATTGTTCGGTCTCTATACACATGTATTTTACATACTATTTCCGGTACCAAATTTTGGAATACAGTATATTTTCAGGTATGATAAAGGCGCCCGCCCTCTGGAAAGGCCAAGACTTCACCGGTGCTGGCAGGGAGGGTCCTTGACCCATCCGCCAGCGGGAACGGCGTGACCCCGCACTGCGGTACGGGAGTAGTTTTAGTTTAGTTTAAGTTGGGCTTTAACCTCATTAAATGGGGAATAATGTAGTGGTTCAGCCTTAGCCACTACGGCTCTGGCGGCATATGCGCGTAAGTCCCGCATTAGGCGACACCCGCGGTAGTTTCCGCGGGCGTGTTTATTACTGGGAACATTAGATTGGACCTGAGATTGCACGCGACAAGTACAAACATTGTTGATTGCTCGTCTCGTCTGTCTACTGTCTTCTGTCTACTACTTCTACTAGCGTCTAGTGGAGCTCCACGCGTCGGTATAGCTTCGAGCTTCGACGGTACAGCTTCGAGTACAGTTAGTTCTGCAGTTTATGGTAGGACTACTCCTTATTCTAGTCGTTTATATGGTAGTTAAGATTTAGGCCCAGTAAGATAAGTTATATTCCGCTCCGGCTCTACATTGTGCACCAAGGTCTGCAATATCGATCAAGACTAAACATGCTCGCATCTAGTACAAACGGGAGTGTGTAAAGTACGTGTGTGTACGCATACAGTACTCAAGGCAAGGCGTAGGACTACACTATATGCGATGTGTATGTAGCCTAATGTATTTGAATTCAGAGTGAAAAAGCCGTTGCATGAAGTACATCCTCCTGAATACTTTCGTTTTCTCCTGCAAATTTACAGTATGGGTAAGTCCTAGAATTACCTAATTTATTTACAAAAAGTACATAAATCTATAGTTACTGTTTTTCGTTCTGAAAAGTTGATATGTAGACTCTATGTTACTGTAATGTATGATCTTATGTCAGTGATAGTGAGCTCGGACTTTCAACACTTGCTGACAAGATTTGGAATGTATGATCCCATATATGTATTTTTATGTAGGGTCTTGATTGAAGGTATGCATGGCATGGGGCATCATTTAAAGCAAAAAAGTTTACTCATTTGCCTACACATGGGCTGCATGGCTTTAAAGGGAAATCTAACTCGAATATACAACTGCTCTAAAACTAAAAGAAAGCAGAAAAATAAGAGAAGCAAACTGATTGTGATGAAAGTCTTGGCACTAGCCTAGGTCTAGAATCTACTGCCCTTCCCTTGTTCATAGACGCAGGCTATGTCAAGTGGAAAACACTCCGTCCCTCGGATAGGACCTTAAATGGAGGCCCCGTGTACAGGAGAGTCACCACCCTTGCACGTTAAGAACCCATTGCACTTTTTTGTATAAGAGTAGGGGGAAAACCCGGTGTAATGGTCCACCTGCACACCCCAATCAGGCCGAGTATACGGCATCTGTAAGAATCTTCAGTATTGAAGGAGGCAGATTATCTTGAAGAAGAAGTCAAAGAAGGATAATACATGCAGTCACGCGTGACACAGTGTGAGAGTGTCTACTTTATTCCAAGCAATACTGTAGATCTACTACTAGTTTAGAATCATATCCAGACTTTTTTACCAGTGACCCTTAACTCTGGCGCGGAGAGATAACTCTGGGAAGCTCCGACGCCGATGCCGAAGGGTTCTAGCTTGCATCAAAAAACATTCTAACAGCGGGTTGGGTGACATTATCTCAAAATATGCAAAGGGGTAATTACAATTTTGACTTACTAGGTTGCTCGACTCCTCTGGGCATCTATAGGCGGCAACTTGAAATTATAACTTGAAGAAGTCTTCGATGGGAAAAAGGGGGTGATTCTTCAAATTATAATTTCAAGTTGCCGCCTAGATGCCCAGAGGAGTCGAGCAACCTAGTGAGTCAAAATTGTAATTACTCCCTTTGCATATTTTGAGATAATGTTACCCAACCCGCTGTTAGAATGTTTTTTGATGCACAAACCCGAAGCTCCGACGCCCGCGGCGCAGGTGTTGGAGCTTCTCGGAGTTAGTGTGGAGAGAGTCCTAAAAATCTAAAACATAGGTCTAGATCTAGGCCTAGCCCAAATCAAGCAAATATTCATGAAATGTTCAAATATTGCCGGTCATGATTTAAAAGTCGTTATGTTTCTAACCTGTTTCTGGTCAATTTTCTTATTTTGGGGGGACTATTTTTCGGAAAAACGTTGATAGTAGTATACACTTTCTCACAGGTTGCACGGCAAACCGCTGCACAATACAAGTGCATACAGATGGAGGGTTGCGGGGGCACGTAAGTCTGCGTGAAGTGATCTACCTCCTCCTACATTGTATGGTAGATAACTTCACACAGGCGTGCGCCCGCCCGCCCGCAACCACCATCGGTATGCACTTGTAATGTGCAGCGGTTTGCAGTGAAACCTGTGAGAAAGTGTACTACCGGCCCGGGCCCAGATGTCTGGAAATTGAGCATTACGTGTCGATACGTAGAGGAATAAAGCAGTGACTTGTGTCACAAACATGTAACCTTAAGCAAGTCGTTTCTATCTTTAGACAGCAAATTTATCTTATAGGCTACCGTATACAGAAATCTTTATCTGGAAATAATCGGTTAGACCTGTAAATGGTAAACAAAATTCTTTCCCCACAGGCTGTTCAAAGAAGTTTGTAGTATATGTGTTGCACATACCGGTACATACATTATCAACCATTCATTTTGTTTTAACTTTATTCATTTTCTCATTTATTTGTAGGCATCCTTTTTTAACATCTTTCGTCAAAGAAGTGGATTCAAAGCACATTGTGGCCTCAGTATATTGATGTGAAACCATGCAGAAAATGCTACTCTCTCTCAACCTTGTGGATGTTCCCTACTTCCCTAAGGATCAGCAGCCTCTTGAAACAGTTGAAGCCATTATCGGTAAATGTGTACATGTACTTGTATTATTTCTGTACATTTATTTGTCATATTGTGCATGATCACTGAGACACTGACCAATTAGACACTTCATAATGGTTCATTTCATTTGAAAGGCTTATTTCAGTTATTTGTCCTAAGTTTCAAATATATTTATAATTCAATTAATTTTAGATCACTAAAACCTGCAGGTATGTTGCAATAACCGACAATATTATGTGTGTTTCAAACAGTGTTTTTTTACCCTTCAGCATAGGTCAAGGAGCTTTCATTCTACCCTCATCAGCAAACTACAGGAATGCCAGTTTTCAGGCAATAGCCTGAATTCAGGCCCTGGCGAGTTATTTTCATACCATAGTTTAGGTTTTTTGTGTACAAGCTAGCTCATTCTAGGTGATTTTTCAGGCCCTCTGATCAATTCTAACTGGCATCCCTGAAACTAGAATTGTATTGATAATTTACCAAACAAAATCCTGAATCACGTTTTGCATTGCCCATAATGACTTTATGTTTGTGAGCAATAAGAAATTATTTCTGATAAATCTTACCAAGCAGTATGTTTCTGACATAATTCATTATTTAATTCATTGTTAACGTTCCAGTTTTAAAATATATAAAAGTTTGTCTTAAATTGTATTCCTTTCTTTTTGCTTTATTCATGCACTAGAATTCCTTGCGTCTATGTTCCCTGGATCTGAAAGCAGTGCATAATGCCAGAGATTCCACCCAAAAGCCAACCCATGAGTCCAAGCTGAAGAGGAATATTTCCAAATCGATGGCTCCACTAACCTGATTGGTGAGTCATGGCCCTCATCAGCAAACTACAATTGTATTGATAATTTACCAAACGAAATCCTGAATCAGGTTTTGCATTGCCCACAAATGTTTAAAATCGAAAGGTGTGTTGACTTTATGTTTGTGAGCAATAAGAAATTATTTCTGATAAATCTTACCAAGCAGTATTTTTCTGACATAATTCATTATTTAATTCATTGTTTACGTTCCAGTTTTAAAATATATAAAAGTTTGTCTTAAATTGTATTCCTTTCTTTTTTGCTTTATTCATGCACTAGAATTCCTTGCGTCTATGTTCCCTGGATCTGAAAGCAGTGCATAATGCCAGAGATTCCACCCAAAAGCCAACCCATGAGTCCAAGCTGAAGAGGAATATTTCCAAAATTACATGTAGATCTACACTCACCCGATAGTTTAACTGCTAGAAAAAAGGTTATTTTTTTACTTCATTATAATTTATAGAGTAAGAGAGAGATTGGGGGTGAGGTTGTGAGTGCCCTAAGAGCTCAAATAGAGTTCGAGGGATGGCCTAGGCCGTCTTCTCTTTCTATCTCTCCCCTCAACTCACCTGCGTGTATCCTACACTGGAGGGTGTTGGTGCATTTGCACCTTAAGCTCTCTCCTTCTCTGCGGGCAGCCTTTTTCTCTTGGGGTTCCCCGCCTTCTTTCCCTGTATCTTCTGCCTCTGTGGCGATTCCTCCTCTTATCTCCGCTGGGTCTGTGCCTTCTTTCGCACAGGTAGCCGCTCCCTCTCAGTCGGCTCCTAGCTCTCTTCTCCCTGTTTCTTCTGGTTCTGATGCTACTTCTACCCCTGTCAGTGCTTTTCCTCCTCTTATCTCTGCTGGGTCCGTGCCTTCTTCTGTACGGGTTGCCGCTGCCTCTCAGTCGGCTCCTCCCAGTGACCAGTCAGGCTTGCTGCCTTGTCCTGCTACTTCTGCGTCTCTTTTCATGAGACCGTCTCTTCCTATTTCTAGGATGCCTGCCCCTCAGGCACCTATTTTTCGTCCTATCCTTATGCCTTTTCTTCGACCTCCGGTCCGACCATCTCGTCTCCCTTCCACTGTCACTTCTGCCCCTTTGTTTCAATCACCAGGTTCAGTGGGACGAGTGCCTCAGCTTAGCCCTTCTGCGCCTGGTCTTCTGCCTTTCCTTCGTCCTCCCACTGTTGCTTCTGCTCCTCTTGCTCCTGTTGCTTCTGCTCCTCTAGCTCCTGTTGCTTCTGTTCCTCTCGCTCCTGTTTCTATCGATTTGATTCAATTCGATTCCCCTTCTCCTCTCGCTCAGCCTAGTCCTCCTCTTGATCCGGCTAGTTCTATCGGGCCACAGATTCCTGTGTCCCCGTTTCCTTTAGAACAGCCTAGTTCTATCGGGCTACAGATTCCTGTGCCCTCTGCTCTTCCTTTCGCTCCAGCTATTTCTACTGTGCCTTCTTCTCTTCCTTTCGCTCCGGCTACTTCTACTGTGCTTCCTCCTTACTCTAGGAGTTGTTCTTCCATGGTCTATCCTGTGGGAGACTTGCCGGATACAGTTCAACGGCTCGTCCGTGAGGACATGGTGCCGGTCCCTTGCTCGTCGGTCCTGGTAAATGGTTTCGATAGTCATTTTCACTTGGATCGGATGATCGATGCCATCGCGAGGAAGGGGGATCAGAATTCCTTTCCCCGACCTGGCATGAAGTTAGTGGGTGGGGTAGTCAATTTCTGCGACCCGCAGTATTTCGACCGGGCACTCCGACTTATACCACTTCTCCCCCTTTTCCATATAGCCGTCGGGGTACATCCTAAGTGTGTCTCCATGCTTACGGATGACGGTTGGGCTAGGTTGGAGTGTCTATTTTCATGTCCCCGAGTTACTGCGGTGAGTGAATTGGGAATAGATTATTTTCGTGTCTCCCAGGCCGAGTGGCCCAGGCAGTGGGCTATGGTGAGAAGGATTTTGGGCATGGGTTGCCGCAATATGGTACTGGTCCTACACCTACGACCAGCCCAGGGCGATCCGTGTGGCCATCACCTGCACGGAGAGTTCAGGGACCTTCTGGGGCAGTTTTGTGGGCGTCACCAGCACATCCACATCCACAATTTCACCGGTGATGCCCAAGAATTGGATGCATGGATGGCTGCCTTCCAGAATGTGTATGTTGGGGTGTCGGGCCTAGCCGTTACATTCAATCCGGCCCAAGTAGATATGGTTCGTAGTATTCCCTCCCACCGGCTTCTCTTGGAGACTGATTCCCCGTACCTGGCTGTCTTCCCGGGTGCGTCGGTCAACACCCCCTACCTGTTAGAGGATGTTGGCCGACTGGTATCCCGAATTCGGGGGCAGCCTTTTAGGGCGGTGATGAGGCACTCCACAGAGAATGCCCAGAGATTATATTCTGGGTTTGCGGGCCTGGTCATGCCTTGATTTTTTACAGTTAATCCCTTACGCCCGTGCCAAGACTGCTATTTTTTACCGGCACGGTAAGGGTTTACTGGTATGTTTCTGTTTCTTTTTGCTTGTAATGCCCTGGTTAATCCCTTACGCCCGTGCCAGGACTGCTATTCTTTGTCATTTATACGTGACACCGGCACGGTAAGGGTTAACTGGTATATTTCTATTTTCTTTATTTTCTTGATCCCTGGGACATTTCCGGGACTTGAATCCTGTTTAGTAGTTAAATGTACCAAGCTGGAGATGTTAGGATATTTCTGGTTCCTTGAACATTCCCGGGGCTGGGTTTTCAGCATTATACACTAGCTGAAATTCCCATCAGTATTTCCTTTTAGAAACGGGTGTTTTGTTGTAGTTTCAACCATGGCTCGTTTGTAACCAGAATGGAAACCATTATGGTCATGGGATTGACTAGTTATATTATATAATTGTATATTTCATGCATCCTTATGGCTATGGGATTGACTGGTTATATTATATAGTTGTATATTTCATGCACCGTTATGGCTATGGGATATAGTTTTGTATTTCATGCACCGTCCTGGTTGTCGTCCCCTTTCTGGCGCGCGTGTTACTATTCTCTATTCATTCCGATGAGATTGCTCAGTCTCTATATACATGTCGGGGAATACAGTGCATTTCACTGTGCTCTATTTTGACTATGCTCTATTTTTACCTAGGAGATTGTTCGGTCTCTATACACATGTATTTTACATACTATTTCCGGTACCAAATTTTGGAATACAGTATATTTTCAGGTATGATAAAGGCGCCCGCCCTCTGGAAAGGCCAAGACTTCACCGGTGCTGGCAGGGAGGGTCCTTGACCCATCCGCCAGCGGGAACGGCGTGACCCCGCACTGCGGTACGGGAGTAGTTTTAGTTTAGTTTAAGTTGGGCTTTAACCTCATTAAATGGGGAATAATGTAGTGGTTCAGCCTTAGCCACTACGGCTCTGGCGGCATATGCGCGTAAGTCCCGCATTAGGCGACACCCGCGGTAGTTTCCGCGGGCGTGTTTATTACTGGGAACATTAGATTGGACCTGAGATTGCACGCGACAAGTACAAACATTGTTGATTGCTCGTCTCGTCTGTCTACTGTCTTCTGTCTACTACTTCTACTAGCGTCTAGTGGAGCTCCACGCGTCGGTATAGCTTCGAGCTTCGACGGTACAGCTTCGAGTACAGTTAGTTCTGCAGTTTATGGTAGGACTACTCCTTATTCTAGTCGTTTATATGGTAGTTAAGATTTAGGCCCAGTAAGATAAGTTATATTCCGCTCCGGCTCTACATTGTGCACCAAGGTCTGCAATATCGATCAAGACTAAACATGCTCGCATCTAGTACAAACGGGAGTGTGTAAAGTACGTGTGTGTACGCATACAGTACTCAAGGCAAGGCGTAGGACTACACTATATGCGATGTGTATGTAGCCTAATGTATTTGAATTCAGAGTGAAAAAGCCGTTGCATGAAGTACATCCTCCTGAATACTTTCGTTTTCTCCTGCAAATTTACAGTATGGGTAAGTCCTAGAATTACCTAATTTATTTACAAAAAGTACATAAATCTATAGTTACTGTTTTTCGTTCTGAAAAGTTGATATGTAGACTCTATGTTACTGTAATGTATGATCTTATGTCAGTGATAGTGAGCTCGGACTTTCAACACTTGCTGACAAGATTTGGAATGTATGATCCCATATATGTATTTTTATGTAGGGTCTTGATTGAAGGTATGCATGGCATGGGGCATCATTTAAAGCAAAAAAGTTTACTCATTTGCCTACACATGGGCTGCATGGCTTTAAAGGGAAATCTAACTCGAATATACAACTGCTCTAAAACTAAAAGAAAGCAGAAAAATAAGAGAAGCAAACTGATTGTGATGAAAGTCTTGGCACTAGCCTAGGTCTAGAATCTACTGCCCTTCCCTTGTTCATAGACGCAGGCTATGTCAAGTGGAAAACACTCCGTCCCTCGGATAGGACCTTAAATGGAGGCCCCGTGTACAGGAGAGTCACCACCCTTGCACGTTAAGAACCCATTGCACTTTTTTGTATAAGAGTAGGGGGAAAACCCGGTGTAATGGTCCACCTGCACACCCCAATCAGGCCGAGTATACGGCATCTGTAAGAATCTTCAGTATTGAAGGAGGCAGATTATCTTGAAGAAGAAGTCAAAGAAGGATAATACATGCAGTCACGCGTGACACAGTGTGAGAGTGTCTACTTTATTCCAAGCAATACTGTAGATCTACTACTAGTTTAGAATCATATCCAGACTTTTTTACCAGTGACCCTTAACTCTGGCGCGGAGAGATAACTCTGGGAAGCTCCGACGCCGATGCCGAAGGGTTCTAGCTTGCATCAAAAAACATTCTAACAGCGGGTTGGGTGACATTATCTCAAAATATGCAAAGGGGTAATTACAATTTTGACTTACTAGGTTGCTCGACTCCTCTGGGCATCTATAGGCGGCAACTTGAAATTATAACTTGAAGAAGTCTTCGATGGGAAAAAGGGGGTGATTCTTCAAATTATAATTTCAAGTTGCCGCCTAGATGCCCAGAGGAGTCGAGCAACCTAGTGAGTCAAAATTGTAATTACTCCCTTTGCATATTTTGAGATAATGTTACCCAACCCGCTGTTAGAATGTTTTTTGATGCACAAACCCGAAGCTCCGACGCCCGCGGCGCAGGTGTTGGAGCTTCTCGGAGTTAGTGTGGAGAGAGTCCTAAAAATCTAAAACATAGGTCTAGATCTAGGCCTAGCCCAAATCAAGCAAATATTCATGAAATGTTCAAATATTGCCGGTCATGATTTAAAAGTCGTTATGTTTCTAACCTGTTTCTGGTCAATTTTCTTATTTTGGGGGGACTATTTTTCGGAAAAACGTTGATAGTAGTATACACTTTCTCACAGGTTGCACGGCAAACCGCTGCACAATACAAGTGCATACAGATGGAGGGTTGCGGGGGCACGTAAGTCTGCGTGAAGTGATCTACCTCCTCCTACATTGTATGGTAGATAACTTCACACAGGCGTGCGCCCGCCCGCCCGCAACCACCATCGGTATGCACTTGTAATGTGCAGCGGTTTGCAGTGAAACCTGTGAGAAAGTGTACTACCGGCCCGGGCCCAGATGTCTGGAAATTGAGCATTACGTGTCGATACGTAGAGGAATAAAGCAGTGACTTGTGTCACAAACATGTAACCTTAAGCAAGTCGTTTCTATCTTTAGACAGCAAATTTATCTTATAGGCTACCGTATACAGAAATCTTTATCTGGAAATAATCGGTTAGACCTGTAAATGGTAAACAAAATTCTTTCCCCACAGGCTGTTCAAAGAAGTTTGTAGTATATGTGTTGCACATACCGGTACATACATTATCAACCATTCATTTTGTTTTAACTTTATTCATTTTCTCATTTATTTGTAGGCATCCTTTTTTAACATCTTTCGTCAAAGAAGTGGATTCAAAGCACATTGTGGCCTCAGTATATTGATGTGAAACCATGCAGAAAATGCTACTCTCTCTCAACCTTGTGGATGTTCCCTACTTCCCTAAGGATCAGCAGCCTCTTGAAACAGTTGAAGCCATTATCGGTAAATGTGTACATGTACTTGTATTATTTCTGTACATTTATTTGTCATATTGTGCATGATCACTGAGACACTGACCAATTAGACACTTCATAATGGTTCATTTCATTTGAAAGGCTTATTTCAGTTATTTGTCCTAAGTTTCAAATATATTTATAATTCAATTAATTTTAGATCACTAAAACCTGCAGGTATGTTGCAATAACCGACAATATTATGTGTGTTTCAAACAGTGTTTTTTTACCCTTCAGCATAGGTCAAGGAGCTTTCATTCTACCCTCATCAGCAAACTACAGGAATGCCAGTTTTCAGGCAATAGCCTGAATTCAGGCCCTGGCGAGTTATTTTCATACCATAGTTTAGGTTTTTTGTGTACAAGCTAGCTCATTCTAGGTGATTTTTCAGGCCCTCTGATCAATTCTAACTGGCATCCCTGAAACTAGAATTGTATTGATAATTTACCAAACAAAATCCTGAATCACGTTTTGCATTGCCCATAATGACTTTATGTTTGTGAGCAATAAGAAATTATTTCTGATAAATCTTACCAAGCAGTATGTTTCTGACATAATTCATTATTTAATTCATTGTTAACGTTCCAGTTTTAAAATATATAAAAGTTTGTCTTAAATTGTATTCCTTTCTTTTTGCTTTATTCATGCACTAGAATTCCTTGCGTCTATGTTCCCTGGATCTGAAAGCAGTGCATAATGCCAGAGATTCCACCCAAAAGCCAACCCATGAGTCCAAGCTGAAGAGGAATATTTCCAAATCGATGGCTCCACTAACCTGATTGGTGAGTCATGGCCCTCATCAGCAAACTACAATTGTATTGATAATTTACCAAACGAAATCCTGAATCAGGTTTTGCATTGCCCACAAATGTTTAAAATCGAAAGGTGTGTTGACTTTATGTTTGTGAGCAATAAGAAATTATTTCTGATAAATCTTACCAAGCAGTATTTTTCTGACATAATTCATTATTTAATTCATTGTTTACGTTCCAGTTTTAAAATATATAAAAGTTTGTCTTAAATTGTATTCCTTTCTTTTTTGCTTTATTCATGCACTAGAATTCCTTGCGTCTATGTTCCCTGGATCTGAAAGCAGTGCATAATGCCAGAGATTCCACCCAAAAGCCAACCCATGAGTCCAAGCTGAAGAGGAATATTTCCAAAATTACATGTAGATCTACACTCACCCGATAGTTTAACTGCTAGAAAAAAGGTTATTTTTTTACTTCATTATAATTTATAGAGTAAGAGAGAGATTGGGGGAGGGGGAGAGGTGAGGTGTAGCCACAAACCTGAATGGCTTAAAGCTGTGGAACTGAAATTCCCATTCATGTCACTTACAATTTTAATGAATTACAGGGTGTACAAACTGACATAACAGTTTGAGTAAAAGATTCCAGTATTTTGCATATATTTGTAATTACTATTTATGAAGTTGACCTGTTTCATAATGCTTATGTAGTAGACTTGATATGCTCAGTCTCATGCTCACCCCCACCCCCCATCCGCTTCATATCAGTTCTTAAAACCTGTTGCAAATTATATATAAGTTGGTAATGGAGAAAAATTGAGTGAGGTAAATACAATACAAATCAATTCCATTATTAAGCAACTAAGACTTGTTCAGATACGGAACGTGAACCGCCAACAATTTTCGAAAATGATGCAGTTTGGTTTTATGTGTAAAGCGAATGGCAACGAGTCTTTGTATGTTTTGGACTGCGCATATTCAGTGAGCTCTTTTTTTTATAATATACAGAAATGTAAAGCATATTGAACTCTATGTCAACATTTAAAAAACTCTGCGATTTTGACTGTTTTGCAGCATCATTTCTGAACGAGCCTTAAAGGGACTTGGTAACATTGTTCAGATGAGAGAAAATGGTGCTAAGGTATTGACTTCAATGCTATACTGTATGTACACTTAAAGATAATCTGAACATTTGAGTTAAAAATAGACCACTATTGATGATAAAAATTGGGAAAACTGATCTGATCCATTCCTTAATTCTCCCAACTTTATTTTTATAAATTGATTAAATTGAAGTGAGTGTAAATCATCACAAAGCAAAGAATTAGCTCCAATACCTTTTCCAAATTTAGGCGTTGAAAGATTTTTAAAGGCCTGTTTTATATCTTATTTTCATGGAAAAACGGTTGGGGAAAATTCAAAATTTTGTTGGGAGAATTAACTGTTAAAGAGTGACACACAGTAGCGCCTTCAATGAAAACCATAAATATCTTGTGGTTTGAAAAAAAAATGGTAGTTAAAAGTATAACATTCTTGGATTGTATCTGTGATTTAGAAAGCACAATATGGCTTACCTACATGTATATTGAATTCGCTGTTAAAATTTAAGTTAGATTGTAATTCTTTTGTGAAACTCCTGGGACTTGCCAATGAATGTTGTGACATAAGCAATGGAATATATCTCTTTGTGCTAAACTTTTTCAGCATGTTTGCTATTTTATCTTAAACTGGGAAATATCTTCTGAATAATTATTCCACAGTCACCTTGGAATTGCCCAACTGAGCCAATCGTACTGGCGGGAATGTTATCTGATATAAATTGTATTTTTATACTTGAACTTCAGCTTCTGTATTTGCAACAATACTAATTTTTTGTTATTTATAAATATGAATGTTGCCACTAATGCCTTTTCTTATATTTAAGTCATGTGCCCGTAAGAAGCAGGTTTCTAGCACAGAGAATAGGTACAGTTGAGCTGATTTCTGCACAGTTTTCTAATATGCTGTATCGCCAAATGTGAACATCGTGGTTTCAACGGGCAAGCAACCATCATCAGAAAACTCTGCAGGTATCAGTGAAGCTCTCCCTGTTCCCCTTGCTGCCAACTTGTTCCTTTTGAGTGTAAGAAATAACTTAGCTAAGCCATGTGTTTATCATTTGTGCCATTTTTCTCCTGTGTGTGATTTAGATTGTATAGTTTTATACTTTATACTGAATTCTTGCCATGAACTTAGATATTCCCCATGTATGTAACAAGAATTGATCTTTCATGCACAGAAATTCTTTCCAACAACCTTTTGTTTTATATGATAGTCTTTATCTGCATTAAAGTCTTGGGGTTGTCAGGAGCGGTTTTGCAGCATGGAGACAAGGTAGAGCTGCACTGATGAATGCCTAGCTTTCCACTATGCTGTTTTGCTGAATATGAGGAACTTCCCCAGTGTGCTGTTTGCTTGTCTACTAAAATACTGCGGGTATCAGTGTAGCTTTACCTAGTCTCTATGCTGCTAACCTGCTTCCAACAACCGTAAGACTTATAAGTTTAGCCAATATGTCATAGTTTCTTGTAGCACAATTTATAACGAAACAGATATCTTTGTGATGGCCTGTTAACTTTCTTAAATAAATTATGAGACTGACAGAAATACACTAGGTATCTATACAGCATGTTTTGGAAGAAGTGTCAGGATAGTGATGAAAAGATTGTGTACCAATGGAAGCCAAGTTAGATAGAATAAGAAGGTATAGAAATACGTATTTTATATTTTTGTTATCCATTTTCATACCATATACGTGTACATTAAAAATATGAAAATTACTTTCTGTCTGGCATGTATATATATATTATGTGATGTTTTTTTTTTTTGCTTTGATTTTACTGTGTGATTGTTCAGAATGTGTACATGAAGTGACTTTGACACTTTCTTCCTTGATTAGGTGGTCTTATAGATGTTATTTAGAGGACAACAAAGACGTATAGATCATGGAAGGATAAAAGGTACATCGAAATGACCAGTAAAATGTAAATATCACGTCAAAATTTGATGTCCATACAACGTATACAGGTCTTTCTTGGGTGAAAGTTGACGTCTTAAAGACGTCTTTATTTAACCAATAGGACCTAAAGAGAAAATATGACGTCCATACAACGTCTTTCTGTGGTACAAGTTGACGTCTTAAAGACGTCTTTCTTTGACTAAAAGACGTAAATATGACGTCCATACAACATCTTTCTATGGAACAAGTTGACGTCTTAAAGACGTCTTTCTTTGACTAATAAGACGTTAAAATCACGACAAAATATGACGTCCATACGACGTCTTCCTATGGTACAAGTTGACGTCTTAAAGACGTCTTTCTTTGACTTAAAGACGTAAATATGACGTCCATACGTCTTTCTATGGAACAAGTTGACGTCTTAAAGACGTCTTTCTTTGACTAATAAGATGTAAAAATCACGTCAAAATATGACGTCCTCACGACGACGTACGCGGGTGCAAAATCATGTCTTTTTGACGTCTTGTTATGTCGTCTTAAAGACGTCTTTCTTCAACTAAAAGACGTAAATATGACGTCCATATGACGTCTTCCTATGGTACAAGTTGACGTCTTAAAGACGTCTTTCTTTGACTAATAAGACGTAAAAATCACGTCAAAATATGACGTCCTCATGACGACGTGCGCGGGTGCAAAATCATGTCTTTTTGACGTCTTGTTATGTCGTCTTAAAGACGTCTTTCTTTAACTAAGAGACGTAAATATGACGTCCATATGACGTCTTCCTATGGTACAAGTTGACG
>JAVYIG010015956.1:0-33379 GCA_035222895.1 Strongylocentrotus droebachiensis | reverse complement strand
ACCGATGGCACGAACAGGTAGAGAAGCTCAAGCGCAACAAAATGATACCATTTAGGAGACCATAGCATTCTAAGCGCAATAAATAAAGATGAAAAACATAAACCGATGACGCGAACAGATAGAGAAGCTCAAGCGCAGCATAATGATACCACTTAGGAGACCGAGTTGATTTTTTTAAGAAAGATATTTTGCAAATGTAAAACTTGCTTCAAATGGCTCTTTTATTGTGCAATATGACAGTATATACGCGATTTACTCGTTTTCAACATTGTGCAATAAATAAAGATGAGAGAGATAAACCGATGTCGCGAACAGGTAGAGAAGCTGAAGCGCAACATAATGATACCACTTAGGAGACCATACCATTCTTTTTAAGAAAGATATTTGCAAATGTGATGTTGCAAATGTAAAAAATGCTTCAAATGACTCTTTTATTGCGCAATATGACAGTATATACGCGATTTAATCGTTTTCAACATCGCGCAATAAATAAGGATGAGAAACATAAACCGATGGCGCGAACAGGTAGAGAAGCTGAAGCGCAACAAAATGATACCATTTGGGAGACCATAGCATTCTAAGCGCAATAAATAAAGATGAAAAACATAAACCGATGACGCGAACAGATAGAGAAGCTCAAGCGCAGCATAATGATACCACTTAGGAGACCGAGTTGATTTTTTTTAGAAAGATATTTGCAAATGTAAAACTTGCTTCAAATGGCTCTTTTATTGTGCAATATGACAGTATATACGCGATTTACTCGTTTTCAACATTGTGCAATAAATAAAGATGAGAGAGATAAACCGATGGCGCGAACAGGTAGAGAAGCTGAAGCGCAACAAAATGATACCATTTAGGAGACCATAGCATTCTAAGCGCAATAAATAAAGATGAAAAACATAAACCGATGACGCGAACAGATAGAGAAGCTCAAGCGCAGCATAATGATACCACTTAGGAGACCGAGTTGATTTTTTTAAGAAAGATATTTGCAAATGTAAAACTTGCTTCAAATGGCTCTTTTATTGTGCAATATGACAGTATATACGCGATTTACTCGTTTTCAACATTGTGCAATAAATAAAGATGAGAGAGATAAACCGATGTCGCGAACAGGTAGAGAAGCTCAAGCGCAACATAATGATACCACTTAGGAGACCATACCATTCTTTTTAAGAAAGATATTTGCAAATGTGATGTTGCAAATGTAAAAAATGCTTCAAATGACTCTTTTATTGCGCAATATGACAGTATATACGCGATTTAATCGTTTTCAACATCGCGCAATAAATAAGGATGAGAAACATAAACCGATGGCGCGAACAGGTAGAGAAGCTGAAGCGCAACATAATGATACCACTTAGGAGACCATACCATTCTTTTTAAGAAAGATATTTGCAAATGTGATGTTGCAAATGTAAAAAATGCTTCAAATGACTCTTTTATTGCGCAATATGACAGTATATACGCGATTTAATCGTTTTCAACATCGCGCAATAAATAAGGATGAGAAAAATAAACCGATGGCGCGAACAGGTAGAGAAGCTGAAGCGCAACATAATGATACCACTTAGGGAGACCATACCATTCTTTTTAAGAAAGATATTTGCAAATGTGATGTTGCAAATGTAAAAAATGCTTCAAATGACTCTTTTATTGCGCAATATGACAGTATATACGCGATTTAATCGTTTTCAACATCGCGCAATAAATAAAGATGAGAAACATAAACCGATGGCGCGAACAGGTAGAGAAGCTGAAGCGCAACAAAATGATACCATTTAGGAGACCATAGCATTCTAAGCGCAAAAAATAAAGATGAAAAACATAAACCGATGACGCGAACAGGTAGAGAAGCTCAAGCGCAACATAATGATACCACTTAGGAGACCATACCATTCTTTTTAAGAAAGATATTTGCAAATGTGATGTTGCAAATGTAAAAATTGCTTCAAATGACTCTTTTATTGCGCAATATGACAGTATATACGCGATTTAATCGTTTTCAACATCGCGCAATAAATAAAGATGAGAAACATAAACCGATGGCGCGAACAGATAGAGAAGCTCAAGCGCAGCATAATGATACCACTTAGGAGACCGAGTTGATTTTTTTAAGAAAGATATTTGCAAATGTAAAACTTGCTTCAAATGGCTCTTTTATTGCGCAATATGACAGTATATACGCGATTTAATCGTTTTCAACATCGCGCAATAAATAAGGATGAGAAACATAAACCGATGGCACGAACAGGTAGAGAAGCTCAAGCGCAACAAAATGATACCATTTAGGAGACCATAGCATTCTAAGCGCAATAAATAAAGATGAAAAACATAAACCGATGACGCGAACAGATAGAGAAGCTCAAGCGCAGCATAATGATACCACTTAGGAGACCGAGTTGATTTTTTTAAGAAAGATATTTGCAAATGTAAAACTTGCTTCAAATGGCTCTTTTATTGTGCAATATGACAGTATATACGCGATTTACTCGTTTTCAACATTGTGCAATAAATAAAGATGAGAGAGATAAACCGATGTCGCGAACAGGTAGAGAAGCTGAAGCGCAACATAATGATACCACTTAGGAGACCATACCATTCTTTTTAAGAAAGATATTTGCAAATGTGATGTTGCAAATGTAAAAAATGCTTCAAATGACTCTTTTATTGCGCAATATGACAGTATATACGCGATTTAATCGTTTTCAACATCGCGCAATAAATAAGGATGAGAAACATAAACCGATGGCGCGAACAGGTAGAGAAGCTGAAGCGCAACAAAATGATACCATTTGGGAGACCATAGCATTCTAAGCGCAATAAATAAAGATGAAAAACATAAACCGATGACGCGAACAGATAGAGAAGCTCAAGCGCAGCATAATGATACCACTTAGGAGACCGAGTTGATTTTTTTTAGAAAGATATTTGCAAATGTAAAACTTGCTTCAAATGGCTCTTTTATTGTGCAATATGACAGTATATACGCGATTTACTCGTTTCAACATTGTGCAATAAATAAAGATGAGAGAGATAAACCGATGGCGCGAACAGGTAGAGAAGCTGAAGCGCAACAAAATGATACCATTTAGGAGACCATAGCATTCTAAGCGCAATAAATAAAGATGAAAAACATAAACCGATGACGCGAACAGATAGAGAAGCTCAAGCGCAGCATAATGATACCACTTAGGAGACCGAGTTGATTTTTTTAAGAAAGATATTTGCAAATGTAAAACTTGCTTCAAATGGCTCTTTTATTGTGCAATATGACAGTATATACGCGATTTACTCGTTTTCAACATTGTGCAATAAATAAAGATGAGAGAGATAAACCGATGTCGCGAACAGGTAGAGAAGCTCAAGCGCAACATAATGATACCACTTAGGAGACCATACCATTCTTTTTAAGAAAGATATTTGCAAATGTGATGTTGCAAATGTAAAAAATGCTTCAAATGACTCTTTTATTGCGCAATATGACAGTATATACGCGATTTAATCGTTTTCAACATCGCGCAATAAATAAGGATGAGAAACATAAACCGATGGCGCGAACAGGTAGAGAAGCTGAAGCGCAACATAATGATACCACTTAGGAGACCATACCATTCTTTTTAAGAAAGATATTTGCAAATGTGATGTTGCAAATGTAAAAAATGCTTCAAATGACTCTTTTATTGCGCAATATGACAGTATATACGCGATTTAATCGTTTTCAACATCGCGCAATAAATAAGGATGAGAAAAATAAACCGATGGCGCGAACAGGTAGAGAAGCTGAAGCGCAACATAATGATACCACTTAGGAGACCATACCATTCTTTTTAAGAAAGATATTTGCAAATGTGATGTTGCAAATGTAAAAAATGCTTCAAATGACTCTTTTATTGCGCAATATGACAGTATATACGCGATTTAATCGTTTTCAACATCGCGCAATAAATAAAGATGAGAAACATAAACCGATGGCGCGAACAGGTAGAGAAGCTGAAGCGCAACAAAATGATACCATTTAGGAGACCATAGCATTCTAAGCGCAAAAAATAAAGATGAAAAACATAAACCGATGACGCGAACAGGTAGAGAAGCTCAAGCGCAACATAATGATACCACTTAGGAGACCATACCATTCTTTTTAAGAAAGATATTTGCAAATGTGATGTTGCAAATGTAAAAATTGCTTCAAATGACTCTTTTATTGCGCAATATGACAGTATATACGCGATTTAATCGTTTTCAACATCGCGCAATAAATAAAGATGAGAAACATAAACCGATGGCGCGAACAGGTAGAGAAGCTCAAGCGCAACATAATGATACCACTTAGGAGACCATACCATTCTTTTTAAGAAAGATATTTGCAAATGTGATGTTGCAAATGTAAAAATTGCTTCAAATGACTCTTTTATTGCGCAATATGACAGTATATACGCGATTTAATCGTTTTCAACATCGCGCAATAAATAAAGATGAGAAACATAAACCGATGGCGCGAACAGGTAGAGAAGCTCAAGCGCAACAAAATGATACCATTTAGGAGACCATAGCATTCTAAGCGAAATAAATAAAGATGAAAAACATAAACCGATGACGCGAACAGGTAGAGAAGCTCAAGCGCAGCATAATGATACCACTTAGGAGACCGAGTTGATTTTTTTAAGAAAGATATTTGCAAATGTAAAACTTGCTTCAAATGGCTCTTTTATTGTGCAATATGACAGTATATACGCGATTTACTCGTTTTCAACATTGTGCAATAAATAAAGATGAGAGAGATAAACCGATGTCGCGAACAGGTAGAGAAGCTCAAGCGCAACATAATGATACCACTTAGGAGACCATACCATTCTTTTTAAGAAAGATATTTGAAAATGTGATGTTGCAAATGTAAAAAATGCTTCAAATGACTCTTTTATTGCGCAATATGACAGTATATACGCGATTTAATCGTTTTCAACATCGCGCAATAAATAAGGATGAGAAACATAAACCGATGGCGCGAACAGGTAGAGAAGCTGAAGCGCAACATAATGATACCACTTAGGAGACCATACCATTCTTTTTAAGAAAGATATTTGCAAATGTGATGTTGCAAATGTAAAAAATGCTTCAAATGACTCTTTTATTGCGCAATATGACAGTATATACGCGATTTAATCGTTTTCAACATCGCGCAATAAATAAGGATGAGAAACATAAACCGATGGCGCGAACAGGTAGAGAAGCTGAAGCGCAACATAATGATACCACTTAGGAGACCATACCATTCTTTTTAAGAAAGATATTTGCAAATGTGATGTTGCAAATGTAAAAAATGCTTCAAATGACTCTTTTATTGCGCAATATGACAGTATATACGCGATTTAATCGTTTTCAACATCGCGCAATAAATAAAGATGAGAAACATAAACCGATGGCGCGAACAGGTAGAGAAGCTGAAGCGCAACAAAATGATACCATTTAGGAGACCATAGCATTCTAAGCGCAAAAAATAAAGATGAAAAACATAAACCGATGACGCGAACAGGTAGAGAAGCTCAAGCGCAACATAATGATACCACTTAGGAGACCATACCATTCTTTTTAAGAAAGATATTTGCAAATGTGATGTTGCAAATGTAAAAATTGCTTCAAATGACTCTTTTATTGCGCAATATGACAGTATATACGCGATTTAATCGTTTTCAACATCGCGCAATAAATAAAGATGAGAAACATAAACCGATGGCGCGAACAGGTAGAGAAGCTCAAGCGCAACAAAATGATACCATTTAGGAGACCATAGCATTCTAAGCGAAATAAATAAAGATGAAAAACATAAACCGATGACGCGAACAGGTAGAGAAGCTCAAGCGCAGCATAATGATACCACTTAGGAGACCGAGTTGATTTTTTTAAGAAAGATATTTGCAAATGTAAAACTTGCTTCAAATGGCTCTTTTATTGTGCAATATGACAGTATATACGCGATTTACTCGTTTTCAACATTGTGCAATAAATAAAGATGAGAGAGATAAACCGATGTCGCGAACAGGTAGAGAAGCTCAAGCGCAACATAATGATACCACTTAGGAGACCATACCATTCTTTTTAAGAAAGATATTTGAAAATGTGATGTTGCAAATGTAAAAAATGCTTCAAATGACTCTTTTATTGCGCAATATGACAGTATATACGCGATTTAATCGTTTTCAACATCGCGCAATAAATAAGGATGAGAAACATAAACCGATGGCGCGAACAGGTAGAGAAGCTGAAGCGCAACATAATGATACCACTTAGGAGACCATACCATTCTTTTTAAGAAAGATATTTGCAAATGTGATGTTGCAAATGTAAAAAATGCTTCAAATGACTCTTTTATTGCGCAATATGACAGTATATACGCGATTTAATCGTTTTCAACATCGCGCAATAAATAAGGATGAGAAACATAAACCGATGGCGCGAACAGGTAGAGAAGCTGAAGCGCAACATAATGATACCACTTAGGAGACCATACCATTCTTTTTAAGAAAGATATTTGCAAATGTGATGTTGCAAATGTAAAAAATGCTTCAAATGACTCTTTTATTGCGCAATATGACAGTATATACGCGATTTAATCGTTTTCAACATCGCGCAATAAATAAAGATGAGAAACATAAACCGATGGCGCGAACAGGTAGAGAAGCTGAAGCGCAACAAAATGATACCATTTAGGAGACCATAGCATTCTAAGCGCAAAAAATAAAGATGAAAAACATAAACCGATGACGCGAACAGGTAGAGAAGCTCAAGCGCAACATAATGATACCACTTAGGAGACCATACCATTCTTTTTAAGAAAGATATTTGCAAATGTGATGTTGCAAATGTAAAAATTGCTTCAAATGACTCTTTTATTGCGCAATATGACAGTATATACGCGATTTAATCGTTTTCAACATCGCGCAATAAATAAAGATGAAAAACATAAACCGATGACGCGAACAGATAGAGAAGCTCAAGCGCAGCATAATGATACCACTTAGGAGACCGAGTTGATTTTTTTAAGAAAGATATTTGCAAATGTAAAACTTGCTTCAAATGGCTCTTTTATTGCGCAATATGACAGTATATACGCGATTTAATCGTTTTCAACATCGCGCAATAAATAAGGATGAGAAACATAAACCGATGGCACGAACAGGTAGAGAAGCTCAAGCGCAACAAAATGATACCATTTAGGAGACCATAGCATTCTAAGCGCAATAAATAAAGATGAAAAACATAAACCGATGACGCGAACAGATAGAGAAGCTCAAGCGCAGCATAATGATACCACTTAGGAGACCGAGTTGATTTTTTTAAGAAAGATATTTGCAAATGTAAAACTTGCTTCAAATGGCTCTTTTATTGTGCAATATGACAGTATATACGCGATTTACTCGTTTTCAACATTGTGCAATAAATAAAGATGAGAGAGATAAACCGATGTCGCGAACAGGTAGAGAAGCTGAAGCGCAACATAATGATACCACTTAGGAGACCATACCATTCTTTTTAAGAAAGATATTTGCAAATGTGATGTTGCAAATGTAAAAAATGCTTCAAATGACTCTTTTATTGCGCAATATGACAGTATATACGCGATTTAATCGTTTTCAACATCGCGCAATAAATAAGGATGAGAAACATAAACCGATGGCGCGAACAGGTAGAGAAGCTGAAGCGCAACAAAATGATACCATTTGGGAGACCATAGCATTCTAAGCGCAATAAATAAAGATGAAAAACATAAACCGATGACGCGAACAGATAGAGAAGCTCAAGCGCAGCATAATGATACCACTTAGGAGACCGAGTTGATTTTTTTTAGAAAGATATTTGCAAATGTAAAACTTGCTTCAAATGGCTCTTTTATTGTGCAATATGACAGTATATACGCGATTTACTCGTTTTCAACATTGTGCAATAAATAAAGATGAGAGAGATAAACCGATGGCGCGAACAGGTAGAGAAGCTGAAGCGCAACAAAATGATACCATTTAGGAGACCATAGCATTCTAAGCGCAATAAATAAAGATGAAAAACATAAACCGATGACGCGAACAGATAGAGAAGCTCAAGCGCAGCATAATGATACCACTTAGGAGACCGAGTTGATTTTTTTAAGAAAGATATTTGCAAATGTAAAACTTGCTTCAAATGGCTCTTTTATTGTGCAATATGACAGTATATACGCGATTTACTCGTTTTCAACATTGTGCAATAAATAAAGATGAGAGAGATAAACCGATGTCGCGAACAGGTAGAGAAGCTCAAGCGCAACATAATGATACCACTTAGGAGACCATACCATTCTTTTTAAGAAAGATATTTGCAAATGTGATGTTGCAAATGTAAAAAATGCTTCAAATGACTCTTTTATTGCGCAATATGACAGTATATACGCGATTTAATCGTTTTCAACATCGCGCAATAAATAAGGATGAGAAACATAAACCGATGGCGCGAACAGGTAGAGAAGCTGAAGCGCAACATAATGATACCACTTAGGAGACCATACCATTCTTTTTAAGAAAGATATTTGCAAATGTGATGTTGCAAATGTAAAAAATGCTTCAAATGACTCTTTTATTGCGCAATATGACAGTATATACGCGATTTAATCGTTTTCAACATCGCGCAATAAATAAGGATGAGAAAAATAAACCGATGGCGCGAACAGGTAGAGAAGCTGAAGCGCAACATAATGATACCACTTAGGAGACCATACCATTCTTTTTAAGAAAGATATTTGCAAATGTGATGTTGCAAATGTAAAAAATGCTTCAAATGACTCTTTTATTGCGCAATATGACAGTATATACGCGATTTAATCGTTTTCAACATCGCGCAATAAATAAAGATGAGAAACATAAACCGATGGCGCGAACAGGTAGAGAAGCTGAAGCGCAACAAAATGATACCATTTAGGAGACCATAGCATTCTAAGCGCAAAAAATAAAGATGAAAAACATAAACCGATGACGCGAACAGGTAGAGAAGCTCAAGCGCAACATAATGATACCACTTAGGAGACCATACCATTCTTTTTAAGAAAGATATTTGCAAATGTGATGTTGCAAATGTAAAAATTGCTTCAAATGACTCTTTTATTGCGCAATATGACAGTATATACGCGATTTAATCGTTTTCAACATCGCGCAATAAATAAAGATGAGAAACATAAACCGATGGCGCGAACAGGTAGAGAAGCTCAAGCGCAACATAATGATACCACTTAGGAGACCATACCATTCTTTTTAAGAAAGATATTTGCAAATGTGATGTTGCAAATGTAAAAATTGCTTCAAATGACTCTTTTATTGCGCAATATGACAGTATATACGCGATTTAATCGTTTTCAACATCGCGCAATAAATAAAGATGAGAAACATAAACCGATGGCGCGAACAGGTAGAGAAGCTCAAGCGCAACAAAATGATACCATTTAGGAGACCATAGCATTCTAAGCGAAATAAATAAAGATGAAAAACATAAACCGATGACGCGAACAGGTAGAGAAGCTCAAGCGCAGCATAATGATACCACTTAGGAGACCGAGTTGATTTTGTTAAGAAAGATATTTGCAAATGTAAAACTTGCTTCAAATGGCTCTTTTATTGTGCAATATGACAGTATATACGCGATTTACTCGTTTTCAACATTGTGCAATAAATAAAGATGAGAGAGATAAACCGATGTCGCGAACAGGTAGAGAAGCTCAAGCGCAACATAATGATACCACTTAGGAGACCATACCATTCTTTTTAAGAAAGATATTTGAAAATGTGATGTTGCAAATGTAAAAAATGCTTCAAATGACTCTTTTATTGCGCAATATGACAGTATATACGCGATTTAATCGTTTTCAACATCGCGCAATAAATAAGGATGAGAAACATAAACCGATGGCGCGAACAGGTAGAGAAGCTGAAGCGCAACATAATGATACCACTTAGGAGACCATACCATTCTTTTTAAGAAAGATATTTGCAAATGTGATGTTGCAAATGTAAAAAATGCTTCAAATGACTCTTTTATTGCGCAATATGACAGTATATACGCGATTTAATCGTTTTCAACATCGCGCAATAAATAAGGATGAGAAACATAAACCGATGGCGCGAACAGGTAGAGAAGCTGAAGCGCAACATAATGATACCACTTAGGAGACCATACCATTCTTTTTAAGAAAGATATTTGCAAATGTGATGTTGCAAATGTAAAAAATGCTTCAAATGACTCTTTTATTGCGCAATATGACAGTATATACGCGATTTAATCGTTTTCAACATCGCGCAATAAATAAAGATGAGAAACATAAACCGATGGCGCGAACAGGTAGAGAAGCTGAAGCGCAACAAAATGATACCATTTAGGAGACCATAGCATTCTAAGCGCAAAAAATAAAGATGAAAAACATAAACCGATGACGCGAACAGGTAGAGAAGCTCAAGCGCAACATAATGATACCACTTAGGAGACCATACCATTCTTTTTAAGAAAGATATTTGCAAATGTGATGTTGCAAATGTAAAAATTGCTTCAAATGACTCTTTTATTGCGCAATATGACAGTATATACGCGATTTAATCGTTTTCAACATCGCGCAATAAATAAAGATGAGAAACATAAACCGATGGCGCGAACAGGTAGAGAAGCTCAAGCGCAACAAAATGATACCATTTAGGAGACCATAGCATTCTAAGCGAAATAAATAAAGATGAAAAACATAAACCGATGACGCGAACAGGTAGAGAAGCTCAAGCGCAGCATAATGATACCACTTAGGAGACCGAGTTGATTTTTTTAAGAAAGATATTTGCAAATGTAAAACTTGCTTCAAATGGCTCTTTTATTGTGCAATATGACAGTATATACGCGATTTACTCGTTTTCAACATTGTGCAATAAATAAAGATGAGAGAGATAAACCGATGTCGCGAACAGGTAGAGAAGCTCAAGCGCAACATAATGATACCACTTAGGAGACCATACCATTCTTTTTAAGAAAGATATTTGAAAATGTGATGTTGCAAATGTAAAAAATGCTTCAAATGACTCTTTTATTGCGCAATATGACAGTATATACGCGATTTAATCGTTTTCAACATCGCGCAATAAATAAGGATGAGAAACATAAACCGATGGCGCGAACAGGTAGAGAAGCTGAAGCGCAACATAATGATACCACTTAGGAGACCATACCATTCTTTTTAAGAAAGATATTTGCAAATGTGATGTTGCAAATGTAAAAAATGCTTCAAATGACTCTTTTATTGCGCAATATGACAGTATATACGCGATTTAATCGTTTTCAACATCGCGCAATAAATAAGGATGAGAAACATAAACCGATGGCGCGAACAGGTAGAGAAGCTGAAGCGCAACATAATGATACCACTTAGGAGACCATACCATTCTTTTTAAGAAAGATATTTGCAAATGTGATGTTGCAAATGTAAAAAATGCTTCAAATGACTCTTTTATTGCGCAATATGACAGTATATACGCGATTTAATCGTTTTCAACATCGCGCAATAAATAAAGATGAGAAACATAAACCGATGGCGCGAACAGGTAGAGAAGCTGAAGCGCAACAAAATGATACCATTTAGGAGACCATAGCATTCTAAGCGCAAAAAATAAAGATGAAAAACATAAACCGATGACGCGAACAGGTAGAGAAGCTCAAGCGCAACATAATGATACCACTTAGGAGACCATACCATTCTTTTTAAGAAAGATATTTGCAAATGTGATGTTGCAAATGTAAAAATTGCTTCAAATGACTCTTTTATTGCGCAATATGACAGTATATACGCGATTTAATCGTTTTCAACATCGCGCAATAAATAAAGATGAGAAACATAAACCGATGGCGCGAACAGGTAGAGAAGCTCAAGCGCAACATAATGATACCACTTAGGAGACCATACCATTCTTTTTAAGAAAGATATTTGCAAATGTGATGTTGCAAATGTAAAAATTGCTTCAAATGACTCTTTTATTGCGCAATATGACAGTATATACGCGATTTAATCGTTTTCAACATCGCGCAATAAATAAAGATGAGAAACATAAACCGATGGCGCGAACAGGTAGAGAAGCTCAAGCGCAACAAAATGATACCATTTAGGAGACCATAGCATTCTAAGCGAAATAAATAAAGATGAAAAACATAAACCGATGACGCGAACAGGTAGAGAAGCTCAAGCGCAGCATAATTATACCACTTAGGAGACCGAGTTGATTTTTTTAAGAAAGATATTTGCAAATGTAAAACTTGCTTCAAATGGCTCTTTTATTGTGCAATATGACAGTATATACGCGATTTACTCGTTTTCAACATTGTGAAATAAATAAAGATGAGAGAGATAAACCGATGTCGCGAACAGGTAGAGAAGCTCAAGCGCAACATAATGATACCACTTAGGAGACCATACCATTCTTTTTAAGAAAGATATTTGCAAATGTGATGTTGCAAATGTAAAAAATGCTTCAAATGACTCTTTTATTGCGCAATATGACAGTATATACGCGATTTAATCGTTTTCAACATCGCGCAATAAATAAAGATGAGAAACATAAACCGATGGCGCGAACAGGTAGAGATGCTCAAGCGCAACAAAATGATACCATTTAGGAGACCATAGCATTCTAAGCGCAATAAATAAAGATGAAAAACATAAACCGATGACGCGAACAGGTAGAGAAGCTCAAGCGCAACATAATGATACCACTTAGGAGACCATACCATTCTTTTTAAGAAAGATATTTGCAAATGTGATGTTGCAAATGTAAAAAAATGCTTCAAATGACTCTTTTATTGCGCAATATGACAATATATACGCGATTTAATCGTTTTCAACATCGCGCAATAAATAAGGATGAGAAACATAAACCGATGGCGCGAACAGGTAGAGAAGCTGAAGCGCAACAAAATGATACCATTTAGGAGACCATAGCATTCTAAGCGCAATAAATAAAGATGAAAAACATAAACCGATGACGCGAACAGATAGAGAAGCTCAAGCGCAGCATAATGATACCACTTAGGAGACCGAGTTGATTTTTTTTTAGAAAGATATTTGCAAATGTAAAACTTGCTTCAAATGGCTCTTTTATTGTGCAATATGACAGTATATACGCGATTTACTCGTTTTCAACATTGTGCAATAAATAAAGATGAGAGAGATAAACCGATGGCGCGAACAGGTAGAGAAGCTGAAGCGCAACAAAATGATACCATTTAGGAGACCATAGCATTCTAAGCGCAATAAATAAAGATGAAAAACATAAACCGATGACGCGAACAGGTAGAGAAGCTCAAGCGCAACATAATGATACCACTTAGGAGACCATACCATTCTTTTTAAGAAAGATATTTGCAAATGTGATGTTGCAAATGTAAAAATTGCTTCAAATGACTCTTTTATTGCGCAATATGACAGTATATACGCGATTTAATCGTTTTCAACATCGCGCAATAAATAAGGGTGAGAAACATAAACCGATGGCGCGAACAGGTAGAGAAGCTGAAGCGCAACAAAATGATACCATTTAGGAGACCATAGCATTCTAAGCGCAATAAATAAAGATGAAAAACATAAACCGATGACGCGAACAGATAGAGAAGCTCAAGCGCAGCATAATGATACCACTTAGGAGACCGAGTTGATTTTTTTAAGAAAGATATTTGCAAATGTAAAACTTGCTTCAAATGGCTCTTTTATTGCGCAATATGACAGTATATACGCGATTTAATCGTTTTCAACATCGCGCAATAAATAAGGATGAGAAACATAAACCGATGGCACGAACAGGTAGAGAAGCTCAAGCGCAACAAAATGATACCATTTAGGAGACCATAGCATTCTAAGCGCAATAAATAAAGATGAAAAACATAAACCGATGACGCGAACAGATAGAGAAGCTCAAGCGCAGCATAATGATACCACTTAGGAGACCGAGTTGATTTTTTTAAGAAAGATATTTGCAAATGTAAAACTTGCTTCAAATGGCTCTTTTATTGTGCAATATGACAGTATATACGCGATTTACTCGTTTTCAACATTGTGCAATAAATAAAGATGAGAGAGATAAACCGATGTCGCGAACAGGT
Organism: Strongylocentrotus droebachiensis; assembly: GCA_035222895.1. Lineage (NCBI taxonomy): Eukaryota > Metazoa > Echinodermata > Echinoidea > Camarodonta > Strongylocentrotidae > Strongylocentrotus > Strongylocentrotus droebachiensis. Next base: position 19,237 of record JAVYIG010015956.1, on the reverse strand, counting down.
AGAGAAGCTGAAGCGCAACATAATGATACCACTTAGGAGACCATACCATTCTTTTTAAGAAAGATATTTGCAAATGTGATGTTGCAAATGTAAAAAATGCTTCAAATGACTCTTTTATTGCGCAATATGACAGTATATACGCGATTTAATCGTTTTCAACATCGCGCAATAAATAAAGATGAGAAACATAAACCGATGGCGCGAACAGGTAGAGAAGCTGAAGCGCAACAAAATGATACCATTTAGGAGACCATAGCATTCTAAGCGCAAAAAATAAAGATGAAAAACATAAACCGATGGCGCGAACAGGTAGAGAAGCTCAAGCGCAACAAAATGATACCATTTAGGAGACCATAGCATTCTAAGCGAAATAAATAAAGATGAAAAACATAAACCGATGACGCGAACAGGTAGAGAAGCTCAAGCGCAGCATAATTATACCACTTAGGAGACCGAGTTGATTTTTTTAAGAAAGATATTTGCAAATGTAAAACTTGCTTCAAATGGCTCTTTTATTGTGCAATATGACAGTATATACGCGATTTACTCGTTTTCAACATTGTGCAATAAATAAAGATGAGAGAGATAAACCGATGGCGCGAACAGGTAGAGAAGCTGAAGCGCAACAAAATGATACCATTTAGGAGACCATAGCATTCTAAGCGCAATAAATAAAGATGAAAAACATAAACCGATGACGCGAACAGGTAGAGAAGCTCAAGCGCAACATAATGATACCACTTAGGAGACCATACCATTCTTTTTAAGAAAGATATTTGCAAATGTGATGTTGCAAATGTAAAAATTGCTTCAAATGACTCTTTTATTGCGCAATATGACAGTATATACGCGATTTAATCGTTTTCAACATCGCGCAATAAATAAGGGTGAGAAACATAAACCGATGGCGCGAACAGGTAGAGAAGCTGAAGCGCAACAAAATGATACCATTTAGGAGACCATAGCATTCTAAGCGCAATAAATAAAGATGAAAAACATAAACCGATGACGCGAACAGATAGAGAAGCTCAAGCGCAGCATAATGATACCACTTAGGAGACCGAGTTGATTTTTTTAAGAAAGATATTTGCAAATGTAAAACTTGCTTCAAATGGCTCTTTTATTGCGCAATATGACAGTATATACGCGATTTAATCGTTTTCAACATCGCGCAATAAATAAGGATGAGAAACATAAACCGATGGCACGAACAGGTAGAGAAGCTCAAGCGCAACAAAATGATACCATTTAGGAGACCATAGCATTCTAAGCGCAATAAATAAAGATGAAAAACATAAACCGATGACGCGAACAGATAGAGAAGCTCAAGCGCAGCATAATGATACCACTTAGGAGACCGAGTTGATTTTTTTAAGAAAGATATTTGCAAATGTAAAACTTGCTTCAAATGGCTCTTTTATTGTGCAATATGACAGTATATACGCGATTTACTCGTTTTCAACATTGTGCAATAAATAAAGATGAGAGAGATAAACCGATGTCGCGAACAGGTAGAGAAGCTGAAGCGCAACATAATGATACCACTTAGGAGACCATACCATTCTTTTTAAGAAAGATATTTGCAAATGTGATGTTGCAAATGTAAAAAATGCTTCAAATGACTCTTTTATTGCGCAATATGACAGTATATACGCGATTTAATCGTTTTCAACATCGCGCAATAAATAAAGATGAGAAACATAAACCGATGGCGCGAACAGGTAGAGAAGCTGAAGCGCAACAAAATGATACCATTTAGGAGACCATAGCATTCTAAGCGCAAAAAATAAAGATGAAAAACATAAACCGATGGCGCGAACAGGTAGAGAAGCTCAAGCGCAACAAAATGATACCATTTAGGAGACCATAGCATTCTAAGCGAAATAAATAAAGATGAAAAACATAAACCGATGACGCGAACAGGTAGAGAAGCTCAAGCGCAGCATAATTATACCACTTAGGAGACCGAGTTGATTTTTTTAAGAAAGATATTTGCAAATGTAAAACTTGCTTCAAATGGCTCTTTTATTGTGCAATATGACAGTATATACGCGATTTACTCGTTTTCAACATTGTGCAATAAATAAAGATGAGAGAGATAAACCGATGTCGCGAACAGGTAGAGAAGCTCAAGCGCAACATAATGATACCACTTAGGAGACCATACCATTCTTTTTAAGAAAGATATTTGCAAATGTGATGTTGCAAATGTAAAAAATGCTTCAAATGACTCTTTTATTGCGCAATATGACAGTATATACGCGATTTAATCGTTTTCAACATCGCGCAATAAATAAAGATGAGAAACATAAACCGATGGCGCGAACAGGTAGAGATGCTCAAGCGCAACAAAATGATACCATTTAGGAGACCATAGCATTCTAAGCGCAATAAATAAAGATGAAAAACATAAACCGATGACGCGAACAGGTAGAGAAGCTCAAGCGCAACATAATGATACCACTTAGGAGACCATACCATTCTTTTTAAGAAAGATATTTGCAAATGTGATGTTGCAAATGTAAAAAAATGCTTCAAATGACTCTTTTATTGCGCAATATGACAATATATACGCGATTTAATCGTTTTCAACATCGCGCAATAAATAAGGATGAGAAACATAAACCGATGGCGCGAACAGGTAGAGAAGCTGAAGCGCAACAAAATGATACCATTTAGGAGACTATAGCATTCTAAGCGCAATAAATAAAGATGAAAAACATAAACCGATGACGCGAACAGATAGAGAAGCTCAAGCGCAGCATAATGATACCACTTAGGAGACCGAGTTGATTTTTTTTAGAAAGATATTTGCAAATGTAAAACTTGCTTCAAATGGCTCTTTTATTGTGCAATATGACAGTATATACGCGATTTACTCGTTTTCAACATTGTGCAATAAATAAAGATGAGAGAGATAAACCGATGGCGCGAACAGGTAGAGAAGCTGAAGCGCAACAAAATGATACCATTTAGGAGACCATAGCATTCTAAGCGCAATAAATAAAGATGAAAAACATAAACCGATGACGCGAACAGATAGAGAAGCTCAAGCGCAGCATAATGATACCACTTAGGAGACCGAGTTGATTTTTTTAAGAAAGATATTTGCAAATGTAAAACTTGCTTCAAATGGCTCTTTTATTGTGCAATATGACAGTATATACGCGATTTACTCGTTTTCAACATTGTGCAATAAATAAAGATGAGAGAGATAAACCGATGTCGCGAACAGGTAGAGAAGCTCAAGCGCAACATAATGATACCACTTAGGAGACCATACCATTCTTTTTAAGAAAGATATTTGCAAATGTGATGTTGCAAATGTAAAAAATTCTTCAAATGACTCTTTTATTGCGCAATATGACAGTATATACGCGATTTAATCGTTTTCAACATCGCGCAATAAATAAGGATGAGAAACATAAACCGATGGCGCGAACAGGTAGAGAAGCTGAAGCGCAACATAATGATACCACTTAGGAGACCATACCATTCTTTTTAAGAAAGATATTTGCAAATGTGATGTTGCAAATGTAAAAAATGCTTCAAATGACTCTTTTATTGCGCAATATGACAGTATATACGCGATTTAATCGTTTTCAACATCGCGCAATAAATAAGGATGAGAAACATAAACCGATGGCGCGAACAGGTAGAGAAGCTGAAGCGCAACATAATGATACCACTTAGGAGACCATACCATTCTTTTTAAGAAAGATATTTGCAAATGTGATGTTGCAAATGTAAAAAATGCTTCAAATGACTCTTTTATTGCGCAATATGACAGTATATACGCGATTTAATCGTTTTCAACATCGCGCAATAAATAAAGATGAGAAACATAAACCGATGGCGCGAACAGGTAGAGAAGCTGAAGCGCAACAAAATGATACCATTTAGGAGACCATAGCATTCTAAGCGCAAAAAATAAAGATGAAAAACATAAACCGATGACGCGAACAGGTAGAGAAGCTCAAGCGCAACATAATGATACCACTTAGGAGACCATACCATTCTTTTTAAGAAAGATATTTGCAAATGTGATGTTGCAAATGTAAAAATTGCTTCAAATGACTCTTTTATTGCGCAATATGACAGTATATACGCGATTTAATCGTTTTCAACATCGCGCAATAAATAAAGATGAGAAACATAAACCGATGGCGCGAACAGGTAGAGAAGCTCAAGCGCAACATAATGATACCACTTAGGAGACCATACCATTCTTTTTAAGAAAGATATTTGCAAATGTGATGTTGCAAATGTAAAAATTGCTTCAAATTCTCTTTTATTGCGCAATATGACAGTATATACGCGATTTAATCGTTTTCAACATCGCGCAATAAATAAAGATGAGAAACATAAACCGATGGCGCGAACAGGTAGAGAAGCTCAAGCGCAACAAAATGATACCATTTAGGAGACCATAGCATTCTAAGCGAAATAAATAAAGATGAAAAACATAAACCGATGACGCGAACAGGTAGAGAAGCTCAAGCGCAGCATAATGATACCACTTAGGAGACCGAGTTGATTTTTTTAAGAAAGATATTTGCAAATGTAAAACTTGCTTCAAATGGCTCTTTTATTGTGCAATATGACAGTATATACGCGATTTACTCGTTTTCAACATTGTGCAATAAATAAAGATGAGAGAGATAAACCGATGTCGCGAACAGGTAGAGAAGCTCAAGCGCAACATAATGATACCACTTAGGAGACCATACCATTCTTTTTAAGAAAGATATTTGAAAATGTGATGTTGCAAATGTAAAAAATGCTTCAAATGACTCTTTTATTGCGCAATATGACAGTATATACGCGATTTAATCGTTTTCAACATCGCGCAATAAATAAGGATGAGAAACATAAACCGATGGCACGAACAGGTAGAGAAGCTCAAGCGCAACAAAATGATACCATTTAGGAGACCATAGCATTCTAAGCGCAATAAATAAAGATGAAAAACATAAACCGATGACGCGAACAGATAGAGAAGCTCAAGCGCAGCATAATGATACCACTTAGGAGACCGAGTTGATTTTTTTAAGAAAGATATTTGCAAATGTAAAACTTGCTTCAAATGGCTCTTTTATTGTGCAATATGACAGTATATACGCGATTTACTCGTTTTCAACATTGTGCAATAAATAAAGATGAGAGAGATAAACCGATGTCGCGAACAGGTAGAGAAGCTGAAGCGCAACATAATGATACCACTTAGGAGACCATACCATTCTTTTTAAGAAAGATATTTGCAAATGTGATGTTGCAAATGTAAAAAATGCTTCAAATGACTCTTTTATTGCGCAATATGACAGTATATACGCGATTTAATCGTTTTCAACATCGCGCAATAAATAAGGATGAGAAACATAAACCGATGGCGCGAACAGGTAGAGAAGCTGAAGCGCAACAAAATGATACCATTTGGGAGACCATAGCATTCTAAGCGCAATAAATAAAGATGAAAAACATAAACCGATGACGCGAACAGATAGAGAAGCTCAAGCGCAGCATAATGATACCACTTAGGAGACCGAGTTGATTTTTTTTAGAAAGATATTTGCAAATGTAAAACTTGCTTCAAATGGCTCTTTTATTGTGCAATATGACAGTATATACGCGATTTACTCGTTTTCAACATTGTGCAATAAATAAAGATGAGAGAGATAAACCGATGGCGCGAACAGGTAGAGAAGCTGAAGCGCAACAAAATGATACCATTTAGGAGACCATAGCATTCTAAGCGCAATAAATAAAGATGAAAAACATAAACCGATGACGCGAACAGATAGAGAAGCTCAAGCGCAGCATAATGATACCACTTAGGAGACCGAGTTGATTTTTTTAAGAAAGATATTTGCAAATGTAAAACTTGCTTCAAATGGCTCTTTTATTGTGCAATATGACAGTATATACGCGATTTACTCGTTTTCAACATTGTGCAATAAATAAAGATGAGAGAGATAAACCGATGTCGCGAACAGGTAGAGAAGCTCAAGCGCAACATAATGATACCACTTAGGAGACCATACCATTCTTTTTAAGAAAGATATTTGCAAATGTGATGTTGCAAATGTAAAAAATGCTTCAAATGACTCTTTTATTGCGCAATATGACAGTATATACGCGATTTAATCGTTTTCAACATCGCGCAATAAATAAGGATGAGAAACATAAACCGATGGCGCGAACAGGTAGAGAAGCTGAAGCGCAACATAATGATACCACTTAGGAGACCATACCATTCTTTTTAAGAAAGATATTTGCAAATGTGATGTTGCAAATGTAAAAAATGCTTCAAATGACTCTTTTATTGCGCAATATGACAGTATATACGCGATTTAATCGTTTTCAACATCGCGCAATAAATAAGGATGAGAAAAATAAACCGATGGCGCGAACAGGTAGAGAAGCTGAAGCGCAACATAATGATACCACTTAGGAGACCATACCATTCTTTTTAAGAAAGATATTTGCAAATGTGATGTTGCAAATGTAAAAAATGCTTCAAATGACTCTTTTATTGCGCAATATGACAGTATATACGCGATTTAATCGTTTTCAACATCGCGCAATAAATAAAGATGAGAAACATAAACCGATGGCGCGAACAGGTAGAGAAGCTGAAGCGCAACAAAATGATACCATTTAGGAGACCATAGCATTCTAAGCGCAAAAAATAAAGATGAAAAACATAAACCGATGACGCGAACAGGTAGAGAAGCTCAAGCGCAACATAATGATACCACTTAGGAGACCATACCATTCTTTTTAAGAAAGATATTTGCAAATGTGATGTTGCAAATGTAAAAATTGCTTCAAATGACTCTTTTATTGCGCAATATGACAGTATATACGCGATTTAATCGTTTTCAACATCGCGCAATAAATAAAGATGAGAAACATAAACCGATGGCGCGAACAGGTAGAGAAGCTCAAGCGCAACATAATGATACCACTTAGGAGACCATACCATTCTTTTTAAGAAAGATATTTGCAAATGTGATGTTGCAAATGTAAAAATTGCTTCAAATGACTCTTTTATTGCGCAATATGACAGTATATACGCGATTTAATCGTTTTCAACATCGCGCAATAAATAAAGATGAGAAACATAAACCGATGGCGCGAACAGGTAGAGAAGCTCAAGCGCAACAAAATGATACCATTTAGGAGACCATAGCATTCTAAGCGAAATAAATAAAGATGAAAAACATAAACCGATGACGCGAACAGGTAGAGAAGCTCAAGCGCAGCATAATGATACCACTTAGGAGACCGAGTTGATTTTTTTAAGAAAGATATTTGCAAATGTAAAACTTGCTTCAAATGGCTCTTTTATTGTGCAATATGACAGTATATACGCGATTTACTCGTTTTCAACATTGTGCAATAAATAAAGATGAGAGAGATAAACCGATGTCGCGAACAGGTAGAGAAGCTCAAGCGCAACATAATGATACCACTTAGGAGACCATACCATTCTTTTTAAGAAAGATATTTGAAAATGTGATGTTGCAAATGTAAAAAATGCTTCAAATGACTCTTTTATTGCGCAATATGACAGTATATACGCGATTTAATCGTTTTCAACATCGCGCAATAAATAAGGATGAGAAACATAAACCGATGGCGCGAACAGGTAGAGAAGCTGAAGCGCAACATAATGATACCACTTAGGAGACCATACCATTCTTTTTAAGAAAGATATTTGCAAATGTGATGTTGCAAATGTAAAAAATGCTTCAAATGACTCTTTTATTGCGCAATATGACAGTATATACGCGATTTAATCGTTTTCAACATCGCGCAATAAATAAGGATGAGAAACATAAACCGATGGCGCGAACAGGTAGAGAAGCTGAAGCGCAACATAATGATACCACTTAGGAGACCATACCATTCTTTTTAAGAAAGATATTTGCAAATGTGATGTTGCAAATGTAAAAAATGCTTCAAATGACTCTTTTATTGCGCAATATGACAGTATATACGCGATTTAATCGTTTTCAACATCGCGCAATAAATAAAGATGAGAAACATAAACCGATGGCGCGAACAGGTAGAGAAGCTGAAGCGCAACAAAATGATACCATTTAGGAGACCATAGCATTCTAAGCGCAAAAAATAAAGATGAAAAACATAAACCGATGACGCGAACAGGTAGAGAAGCTCAAGCGCAACATAATGATACCACTTAGGAGACCATACCATTCTTTTTAAGAAAGATATTTGCAAATGTGATGTTGCAAATGTAAAAATTGCTTCAAATGACTCTTTTATTGCGCAATATGACAGTATATACGCGATTTAATCGTTTTCAACATCGCGCAATAAATAAAGATGAGAAACATAAACCGATGGCGCGAACAGGTAGAGAAGCTCAAGCGCAACAAAATGATACCATTTAGGAGACCATAGCATTCTAAGCGAAATAAATAAAGATGAAAAACATAAACCGATGACGCGAACAGGTAGAGAAGCTCAAGCGCAGCATAATGATACCACTTAGGAGACCGAGTTGATTTTTTTAAGAAAGATATTTGCAAATGTAAAACTTGCTTCAAATGGCTCTTTTATTGTGCAATATGACAGTATATACGCGATTTACTCGTTTTCAACATTGTGCAATAAATAAAGATGAGAGAGATAAACCGATGTCGCGAACAGGTAGAGAAGCTCAAGCGCAACATAATGATACCACTTAGGAGACCATACCATTCTTTTTAAGAAAGATATTTGAAAATGTGATGTTGCAAATGTAAAAAATGCTTCAAATGACTCTTTTATTGCGCAATATGACAGTATATACGCGATTTAATCGTTTTCAACATCGCGCAATAAATAAGGATGAGAAACATAAACCGATGGCGCGAACAGGTAGAGAAGCTGAAGCGCAACATAATGATACCACTTAGGAGACCATACCATTCTTTTTAAGAAAGATATTTGCAAATGTGATGTTGCAAATGTAAAAAATGCTTCAAATGACTCTTTTATTGCGCAATATGACAGTATATACGCGATTTAATCGTTTTCAACATCGCGCAATAAATAAGGATGAGAAACATAAACCGATGGCGCGAACAGGTAGAGAAGCTGAAGCGCAACATAATGATACCACTTAGGAGACCATACCATTCTTTTTAAGAAAGATATTTGCAAATGTGATGTTGCAAATGTAAAAAATGCTTCAAATGACTCTTTTATTGCGCAATATGACAGTATATACGCGATTTAATCGTTTTCAACATCGCGCAATAAATAAAGATGAGAAACATAAACCGATGGCGCGAACAGGTAGAGAAGCTGAAGCGCAACAAAATGATACCATTTAGGAGACCATAGCATTCTAAGCGCAAAAAATAAAGATGAAAAACATAAACCGATGACGCGAACAGGTAGAGAAGCTCAAGCGCAACATAATGATACCACTTAGGAGACCATACCATTCTTTTTAAGAAAGATATTTGCAAATGTGATGTTGCAAATGTAAAAATTGCTTCAAATGACTCTTTTATTGCGCAATATGACAGTATATACGCGATTTAATCGTTTTCAACATCGCGCAATAAATAAAGATGAGAAACATAAACCGATGGCGCGAACAGGTAGAGAAGCTCAAGCGCAACATAATGATACCACTTAGGAGACCATACCATTCTTTTTAAGAAAGATATTTGCAAATGTGATGTTGCAAATGTAAAAATTGCTTCAAATGACTCTTTTATTGCGCAATATGACAGTATATACGCGATTTAATCGTTTTCAACATCGCGCAATAAATAAAGATGAGAAACATAAACCGATGGCGCGAACAGGTAGAGAAGCTCAAGCGCAACAAAATGATACCATTTAGGAGACCATAGCATTCTAAGCGAAATAAATAAAGATGAAAAACATAAACCGATGACGCGAACAGGTAGAGAAGCTCAAGCGCAGCATAATTATACCACTTAGGAGACCGAGTTGATTTTTTTAAGAAAGATATTTGCAAATGTAAAACTTGCTTCAAATGGCTCTTTTATTGTGCAATATGACAGTATATACGCGATTTACTCGTTTTCAACATTGTGAAATAAATAAAGATGAGAGAGATAAACCGATGTCGCGAACAGGTAGAGAAGCTCAAGCGCAACATAATGATACCACTTAGGAGACCATACCATTCTTTTTAAGAAAGATATTTGCAAATGTGATGTTGCAAATGTAAAAAATGCTTCAAATGACTCTTTTATTGCGCAATATGACAGTATATACGCGATTTAATCGTTTTCAACATCGCGCAATAAATAAAGATGAGAAACATAAACCGATGGCGCGAACAGGTAGAGATGCTCAAGCGCAACAAAATGATACCATTTAGGAGACCATAGCATTCTAAGCGCAATAAATAAAGATGAAAAACATAAACCGATGACGCGAACAGGTAGAGAAGCTCAAGCGCAACATAATGATACCACTTAGGAGACCATACCATTCTTTTTAAGAAAGATATTTGCAAATGTGATGTTGCAAATGTAAAAAAATGCTTCAAATGACTCTTTTATTGCGCAATATGACAATATATACGCGATTTAATCGTTTTCAACATCGCGCAATAAATAAGGATGAGAAACATAAACCGATGGCGCGAACAGGTAGAGAAGCTGAAGCGCAACAAAATGATACCATTTAGGAGACCATAGCATTCTAAGCGCAATAAATAAAGATGAAAAACATAAACCGATGACGCGAACAGATAGAGAAGCTCAAGCGCAGCATAATGATACCACTTAGGAGACCGAGTTGATTTTTTTTTAGAAAGATATTTGCAAATGTAAAACTTGCTTCAAATGGCTCTTTTATTGTGCAATATGACAGTATATACGCGATTTACTCGTTTTCAACATTGTGCAATAAATAAAGATGAGAGAGATAAACCGATGGCGCGAACAGGTAGAGAAGCTGAAGCGCAACAAAATGATACCATTTAGGAGACCATAGCATTCTAAGCGCAATAAATAAAGATGAAAAACATAAACCGATGACGCGAACAGGTAGAGAAGCTCAAGCGCAACATAATGATACCACTTAGGAGACCATACCATTCTTTTTAAGAAAGATATTTGCAAATGTGATGTTGCAAATGTAAAAATTGCTTCAAATGACTCTTTTATTGCGCAATATGACAGTATATACGCGATTTAATCGTTTTCAACATCGCGCAATAAATAAGGGTGAGAAACATAAACCGATGGCGCGAACAGGTAGAGAAGCTGAAGCGCAACAAAATGATACCATTTAGGAGACCATAGCATTCTAAGCGCAATAAATAAAGATGAAAAACATAAACCGATGACGCGAACAGATAGAGAAGCTCAAGCGCAGCATAATGATACCACTTAGGAGACCGAGTTGATTTTTTTAAGAAAGATATTTGCAAATGTAAAACTTGCTTCAAATGGCTCTTTTATTGCGCAATATGACAGTATATACGCGATTTAATCGTTTTCAACATCGCGCAATAAATAAGGATGAGAAACATAAACCGATGGCACGAACAGGTAGAGAAGCTCAAGCGCAACAAAATGATACCATTTAGGAGACCATAGCATTCTAAGCGCAATAAATAAAGATGAAAAACATAAACCGATGACGCGAACAGATAGAGAAGCTCAAGCGCAGCATAATGATACCACTTAGGAGACCGAGTTGATTTTTTTAAGAAAGATATTTGCAAATGTAAAACTTGCTTCAAATGGCTCTTTTATTGTGCAATATGACAGTATATACGCGATTTACTCGTTTTCAACATTGTGCAATAAATAAAGATGAGAGAGATAAACCGATGTCGCGAACAGGTAGAGAAGCTGAAGCGCAACATAATGATACCACTTAGGAGACCATACCATTCTTTTTAAGAAAGATATTTGCAAATGTGATGTTGCAAATGTAAAAAATGCTTCAAATGACTCTTTTATTGCGCAATATGACAGTATATACGCGATTTAATCGTTTTCAACATCGCGCAATAAATAAAGATGAGAAACATAAACCGATGGCGCGAACAGGTAGAGAAGCTGAAGCGCAACAAAATGATACCATTTAGGAGACCATAGCATTCTAAGCGCAAAAAATAAAGATGAAAAACATAAACCGATGGCGCGAACAGGTAGAGAAGCTCAAGCGCAACAAAATGATACCATTTAGGAGACCATAGCATTCTAAGCGAAATAAATAAAGATGAAAAACATAAACCGATGACGCGAACAGGTAGAGAAGCTCAAGCGCAGCATAATTATACCACTTAGGAGACCGAGTTGATTTTTTTAAGAAAGATATTTGCAAATGTAAAACTTGCTTCAAATGGCTCTTTTATTGTGCAATATGACAGTATATACGCGATTTACTCGTTTTCAACATTGTGCAATAAATAAAGATGAGAGAGATAAACCGATGGCGCGAACAGGTAGAGAAGCTGAAGCGCAACAAAATGATACCATTTAGGAGACCATAGCATTCTAAGCGCAATAAATAAAGATGAAAAACATAAACCGATGACGCGAACAGGTAGAGAAGCTCAAGCGCAACATAATGATACCACTTAGGAGACCATACCATTCTTTTTAAGAAAGATATTTGCAAATGTGATGTTGCAAATGTAAAAATTGCTTCAAATGACTCTTTTATTGCGCAATATGACAGTATATACGCGATTTAATCGTTTTCAACATCGCGCAATAAATAAGGGTGAGAAACATAAACCGATGGCGCGAACAGGTAGAGAAGCTGAAGCGCAACAAAATGATACCATTTAGGAGACCATAGCATTCTAAGCGCAATAAATAAAGATGAAAAACATAAACCGATGACGCGAACAGATAGAGAAGCTCAAGCGCAGCATAATGATACCACTTAGGAGACCGAGTTGATTTTTTTAAGAAAGATATTTGCAAATGTAAAACTTGCTTCAAATGGCTCTTTTATTGCGCAATATGACAGTATATACGCGATTTAATCGTTTTCAACATCGCGCAATAAATAAGGATGAGAAACATAAACCGATGGCACGAACAGGTAGAGAAGCTCAAGCGCAACAAAATGATACCATTTAGGAGACCATAGCATTCTAAGCGCAATAAATAAAGATGAAAAACATAAACCGATGACGCGAACAGATAGAGAAGCTCAAGCGCAGCATAATGATACCACTTAGGAGACCGAGTTGATTTTTTTAAGAAAGATATTTGCAAATGTAAAACTTGCTTCAAATGGCTCTTTTATTGTGCAATATGACAGTATATACGCGATTTACTCGTTTTCAACATTGTGCAATAAATAAAGATGAGAGAGATAAACCGATGTCGCGAACAGGTAGAGAAGCTGAAGCGCAACATAATGATACCACTTAGGAGACCATACCATTCTTTTTAAGAAAGATATTTGCAAATGTGATGTTGCAAATGTAAAAAATGCTTCAAATGACTCTTTTATTGCGCAATATGACAGTATATACGCGATTTAATCGTTTTCAACATCGCGCAATAAATAAAGATGAGAAACATAAACCGATGGCGCGAACAGGTAGAGAAGCTGAAGCGCAACAAAATGATACCATTTAGGAGACCATAGCATTCTAAGCGCAAAAAATAAAGATGAAAAACATAAACCGATGGCGCGAACAGGTAGAGAAGCTCAAGCGCAACAAAATGATACCATTTAGGAGACCATAGCATTCTAAGCGAAATAAATAAAGATGAAAAACATAAACCGATGACGCGAACAGGTAGAGAAGCTCAAGCGCAGCATAATTATACCACTTAGGAGACCGAGTTGATTTTTTTAAGAAAGATATTTGCAAATGTAAAACTTGCTTCAAATGGCTCTTTTATTGTGCAATATGACAGTATATACGCGATTTACTCGTTTTCAACATTGTGCAATAAATAAAGATGAGAGAGATAAACCGATGTCGCGAACAGGTAGAGAAGCTCAAGCGCAACATAATGATACCACTTAGGAGACCATACCATTCTTTTAAGAAAGATATTTGCAAATGTGATGTTGCAAATGTAAAAAATGCTTCAAATGACTCTTTTATTGCGCAATATGACAGTATATACGCGATTTAATCGTTTTCAACATCGCGCAATAAATAAAGATGAGAAACATAAACCGATGGCGCGAACAGGTAGAGATGCTCAAGCGCAACAAAATGATACCATTTAGGAGACCATAGCATTCTAAGCGCAATAAATAAAGATGAAAAACATAAACCGATGACGCGAACAGGTAGAGAAGCTCAAGCGCAACATAATGATACCACTTAGGAGACCATACCATTCTTTTTAAGAAAGATATTTGCAAATGTGATGTTGCAAATGTAAAAAAATGCTTCAAATGACTCTTTTATTGCGCAATATGACAATATATACGCGATTTAATCGTTTTCAACATCGCGCAATAAATAAGGATGAGAAACATAAACCGATGGCGCGAACAGGTAGAGAAGCTGAAGCGCAACAAAATGATACCATTTAGGAGACTATAGCATTCTAAGCGCAATAAATAAAGATGAAAAACATAAACCGATGACGCGAACAGATAGAGAAGCTCAAGCGCAGCATAATGATACCACTTAGGAGACCGAGTTGATTTTTTTTAGAAAGATATTTGCAAATGTAAAACTTGCTTCAAATGGCTCTTTTATTGTGCAATATGACAGTATATACGCGATTTACTCGTTTTCAACATTGTGCAATAAATAAAGATGAGAGAGATAAACCGATGGCGCGAACAGGTAGAGAAGCTGAAGCGCAACAAAATGATACCATTTAGGAGACCATAGCATTCTAAGCGCAATAAATAAAGATGAAAAACATAAACCGATGACGCGAACAGATAGAGAAGCTCAAGCGCAGCATAATGATACCACTTAGGAGACCGAGTTGATTTTTTTAAGAAAGATATTTGCAAATGTAAAACTTGCTTCAAATGGCTCTTTTATTGTGCAATATGACAGTATATACGCGATTTACTCGTTTTCAACATTGTGCAATAAATAAAGATGAGAGAGATAAACCGATGTCGCGAACAGGTAGAGAAGCTCAAGCGCAACATAATGATACCACTTAGGAGACCATACCATTCTTTTTAAGAAAGATATTTGCAAATGTGATGTTGCAAATGTAAAAAATTCTTCAAATGACTCTTTTATTGCGCAATATGACAGTATATACGCGATTTAATCGTTTTCAACATCGCGCAATAAATAAGGATGAGAAACATAAACCGATGGCGCGAACAGGTAGAGAAGCTGAAGCGCAACATAATGATACCACTTAGGAGACCATACCATTCTTTTTAAGAAAGATATTTGCAAATGTGATGTTGCAAATGTAAAAAATGCTTCAAATGACTCTTTTATTGCGCAATATGACAGTATATACGCGATTTAATCGTTTTCAACATCGCGCAATAAATAAGGATGAGAAACATAAACCGATGGCGCGAACAGGTAGAGAAGCTGAAGCGCAACATAATGATACCACTTAGGAGACCATACCATTCTTTTTAAGAAAGATATTTGCAAATGTGATGTTGCAAATGTAAAAAATGCTTCAAATGACTCTTTTATTGCGCAATATGACAGTATATACGCGATTTAATCGTTTTCAACATCGCGCAATAAATAAAGATGAGAAACATAAACCGATGGCGCGAACAGGTAGAGAAGCTGAAGCGCAACAAAATGATACCATTTAGGAGACCATAGCATTCTAAGCGCAAAAAATAAAGATGAAAAACATAAACCGATGACGCGAACAGGTAGAGAAGCTCAAGCGCAACATAATGATACCACTTAGGAGACCATACCATTCTTTTTAAGAAAGATATTTGCAAATGTGATGTTGCAAATGTAAAAATTGCTTCAAATGACTCTTTTATTGCGCAATATGACAGTATATACGCGATTTAATCGTTTTCAACATCGCGCAATAAATAAAGATGAGAAACATAAACCGATGGCGCGAACAGGTAGAGAAGCTCAAGCGCAACATAATGATACCACTTAGGAGACCATACCATTCTTTTTAAGAAAGATATTTGCAAATGTGATGTTGCAAATGTAAAAATTGCTTCAAATTCTCTTTTATTGCGCAATATGACAGTATATACGCGATTTAATCGTTTTCAACATCGCGCAATAAATAAAGATGAGAAACATAAACCGATGGCGCGAACAGGTAGAGAAGCTCAAGCGCAACAAAATGATACCATTTAGGAGACCATAGCATTCTAAGCGAAATAAATAAAGATGAAAAACATAAACCGATGACGCGAACAGGTAGAGAAGCTCAAGCGCAGCATAATGATACCACTTAGGAGACCGAGTTGATTTTTTAAGAAAGATATTTGCAAATGTAAAACTTGCTTCAAATGGCTCTTTTATTGTGCAATATGACAGTATATACGCGATTTACTCGTTTTCAACATTGTGCAATAAATAAAGATGAGAGAGATAAACCGATGTCGCGAACAGGTAGAGAAGCTCAAGCGCAACATAATGATACCACTTAGGAGACCATACCATTCTTTTTAAGAAAGATATTTGAAAATGTGATGTTGCAAATGTAAAAAATGCTTCAAATGACTCTTTTATTGCGCAATATGACAGTATATACGCGATTTAATCGTTTTCAACATCGCGCAATAAATAAGGATGAGAAACATAAACCGATGGCGCGAACAGGTAGAGAAGCTGAAGCGCAACATAATGATACCACTTAGGAGACCATACCATTCTTTTTAAGAAAGATATTTGCAAATGTGATGTTGCAAATGTAAAAAATGCTTCAAATGACTCTTTTATTGCGCAATATGACAGTATATACGCGATTTAATCGTTTTCAACATCGCGCAATAAATAAGGATGAGAAACATAAACCGATGGCGCGAACAGGTAGAGAAGCTGAAGCGCAACATAATGATACCACTTAGGAGACCATACCATTCTTTTTAAGAAAGATATTTGCAAATGTGATGTTGCAAATGTAAAAAATGCTTCAAATGACTCTTTTATTGCGCAATATGACAGTATATACGCGATTTAATCGTTTTCAACATCGCGCAATAAATAAAGATGAGAAACATAAACCGATGGCGCGAACAGGTAGAGAAGCTGAAGCGCAACAAAATGATACCATTTAGGAGACCATAGCATTCTAAGCGCAAAAAATAAAGATGAAAAACATAAACCGATGACGCGAACAGGTAGAGAAGCTCAAGCGCAACATAATGATACCACTTAGGAGACCATACCATTCTTTTTAAGAAAGATATTTGCAAATGTGATGTTGCAAATGTAAAAAATGCTTCAAATGACTCTTTTATTGCGCAATATGACAGTATATACGCGATTTAATCGTTTTCAACATCGCGCAATAAATAAGGATGAGAAACATAAACCGATGGCGCGAACAGGTAGAGAAGCTGAAGCGCAACATAATGATACCACTTAGGAGACCATACCATTCTTTTTAAGAAAGATATTTGCAAATGTGATGTTGCAAATGTAAAAAATGCTTCAAATGACTCTTTTATTGCGCAATATGACAGTATATACGCGATTTAATCGTTTTCAACATCGCGCAATAAATAAAGATGAGAAACATAAACCGATGGCGCGAACAGGTAGAGAAGCTGAAGCGCAACAAAATGATACCATTTAGGAGACCATAGCATTCTAAGCGCAAAAAATAAAGATGAAAAACATAAACGATGACGCGAACAGGTAGAGAAGCTCAAGCGCAACATAATGATACCACTTAGGAGACCATACCATTCTTTTTAAGAAAGATATTTGCAAATGTGATGTTGCAAATGTAAAAATTGCTTCAAATGACTCTTTTATTGCGCAATATGACAGTATATACGCGATTTAATCGTTTTCAACATCGCGCAATAAATAAAGATGAGAAACATAAACCGATGGCGCGAACAGGTAGAGAAGCTCAAGCGCAACATAATGATACCACTTAGGAGACCATACCATTCTTTTTAAGAAAGATATTTGCAAATGTGATGTTGCAAATGTAAAAATTGCTTCAAATTCTCTTTTATTGCGCAATATGACAGTATATACGCGATTTAATCGTTTTCAACATCGCGCAATAAATAAAGATGAGAAACATAAACCGATGGCGCGAACAGGTAGAGAAGCTCAAGCGCAACAAAATGATACCATTTAGGAGACCATAGCATTCTAAGCGAAATAAATAAAGATGAAAAACATAAACCGATGACGCGAACAGGTAGAGAAGCTCAAGCGCAGCATAATGATACCACTTAGGAGACCGAGTTGATTTTTTTAAGAAAGATATTTGCAAATGTAAAACTTGCTTCAAATGGCTCTTTTATTGTGCAATATGACAGTATATACGCGATTTACTCGTTTTCAACATTGTGCAATAAATAAAGATGAGAGAGATAAACCGATGTCGCGAACAGGTAGAGAAGCTCAAGCGCAACATAATGATACCACTTAGGAGACCATACCATTCTTTTTAAGAAAGATATTTGAAAATGTGATGTTGCAAATGTAAAAAATGCTTCAAATGACTCTTTTATTGCGCAATATGACAGTATATACGCGATTTAATCGTTTTCAACATCGCGCAATAAATAAGGATGAGAAACATAAACCGATGGCGCGAACAGGTAGAGAAGCTGAAGCGCAACATAATGATACCACTTAGGAGACCATACCATTCTTTTTAAGAAAGATATTTGCAAATGTGATGTTGCAAATGTAAAAAATGCTTCAAATGACTCTTTTATTGCGCAATATGACAGTATATACGCGATTTAATCGTTTTCAACATCGCGCAATAAATAAGGATGAGAAACATAAACCGATGGCGCGAACAGGTAGAGAAGCTGAAGCGCAACATAATGATACCACTTAGGAGACCATACCATTCTTTTTAAGAAAGATATTTGCAAATGTGATGTTGCAAATGTAAAAAATGCTTCAAATGACTCTTTTATTGCGCAATATGACAGTATATACGCGATTTAATCGTTTTCAACATCGCGCAATAAATAAAGATGAGAAACATAAACCGATGGCGCGAACAGGTAGAGAAGCTGAAGCGCAACAAAATGATACCATTTAGGAGACCATAGCATTCTAAGCGCAAAAAATAAAGATGAAAAACATAAACCGATGACGCGAACAGGTAGA
>JAVYIG010015955.1:0-33379 GCA_035222895.1 Strongylocentrotus droebachiensis | reverse complement strand
TCCTCTCACTCCTCCCCCCCGCCCCTTCTTATTCACCGGCTGGCTGAGTCGTTGCAAAATTTTCGGCCAGATTAAAAAAATGTTAACCCCCCCCCCCCCCTTGGAAAAATCCTGCGTACGCTACTGGCTGTACATTACAAAATATTTTGTTAAACCTAACAAAATCGTAAATCGGGAAGAGGCCGTAGGCCTACGTGTATCACTCCCCTGGGAAATTAGACATTAAATTAAAGTGCCCTTTTATATAAACCAAGCTTTGCTGCCCCCGAATGGGATGGGTTAAGAAAAAGCCCTAGCTTTTTTACATTCTGACCAAGATAACTCAGAAGTGTTTGACTCAGTTCAAAGTTAAAATGTGAACTGGATCGAACTTAATTATTAAACACTTCTGAGTAATTAATTAAATGTCAGTAGATCTATATTTATGCAAACAAAAAACTTTTCTTTTTATATATAATATCTAGACCATGATATATGCTCGGAGTGGTGGATCCAGGGTACTTTTTCTGGAAGCATGAGACACACAAATCAAGGGAGAAAATTATGTAAGAAAATTAAACCTTCTCACTTTAATTGTAGGCCTATATTCCCCTTCAGTAGCCTTATATGATGATATTTCAAATTCTCCTTTCGTATATAAAAAAAAGGGACATTTTGTCGATTAGCGTACAGTGTGCGCTCTGAACTTCTCCAAACTGTTCCAATGCGGCTTCCGGCCCACCGCGCTACTTAAAAAAAAAAATTCCCCCCTAAACTTCCTGCTCCCGAATTATATAACTTTAAAAAATACATGGAACAGTATAAACCGGAGATGATCGAGAAGTAAACATAAGCTATCACGTGATAAGTGTAAGCACTTTGAAGATGTCGACCATAACATGTAAGTGACGGGTATGTATTGTTGCCAATTTGTTAAATGAGTACTTAACAATGACTTAAAAATAAATTTTGTCGAATTGATTTGTTATTATTCTTTAAATTTACTTATTTTAATGTAATATTTCATTTTTTAATTTTTATTTAACTATATTTTACTCATTTTAAAACATGCTGATTGTTTATGCCAAAAACAAGGAAACTCTGATCGTATTACGTGTACAGCATGCAGTACTGATCGGTTGATATTGGTCGGATCGTGTTACAACTTATGCGACGCGACGCGCGGCTTATTTTAAATGGACAGCTGATTGCAGTGATTGCTATGCTGGCATCCGAATCTGACAACAAACCGCTGAAGAGATCAAATCAAGAATGAGATCCTAAAGGCCTAAACCATGGAAAAGACTGGCAAACAGAAGCACTTGTATTTTATGAGGGTAAGGTCTACGTCTAACTCTAAGGCAGACTAAGCCTAGCCTAGTCAGCCGGCAGTAGACTAGTCTACTCTAGGCTAACTCCAGGGAGCCACGCTCAGGGTCGCGGCGGCGCGGCGTCGGAGCGAGCGGAGCGAGTTAAGCCTAGGCTAGTCTACTGCTTATCTTTTTCTTTCTTTCTTCTTCTTCATCAGGTTCATCTTCTTCTTTTTCTTCTTTTTCTTCTCCTTCTCCTTCTCAGTCTCCTTTTCCTCCTCCTCTTCCTCCTCCTCCTCCTCCTCCTCCCACCTCCACCTCCTCCTCGGCCTCCCTCCTCGGCCTCCTCCTCTTCCTCCTCTTCCTCTTCCTCTTCCTCCTCCTCCTCCTCCTCCTCCTCTTTCTCTTTCTTCTAGTTCTCCTTCTTCTCCTCCTCCTCCTCCTCCTCGGCCTCCTCCTCCTCTTCCTCTTCCTCTTCCTCCTCCCCCTCCTCCACCTCCACCTCCTCCTCTTCCTCTTCCTCTTTCTTCTAGCTTCTCCTTCTCCCCCTCCTCCTCCTCGGCCTCCTCCTCCTCGGCCTCCTCCTCTTCCTCCTCTTCCTCTTCCTCTTTCTTCTAGCTTCTCCTTCTCCCCCTCCTCCTCCTCGGCCTCTTCCTCCTCCTCCTCCTCCTCCTCCTCCACCTCCTCCTCGGCCCTCCTCCTCCTCTTTCTTCAAGCTTCCCCTTCTCTTTCTTCTAGTTTCCCCTTCTCCTACCTTCTCCTACTCTATTCCTACTAGATCTACTCCTAAGTCCGACTCCTAGCTTCTCATTCTTTTACTAGTCCTAGAATCTACTTCTGATTTTATGAGGGAATTGGGGCTAGGCAAAAGCCAAAGAGGGTAGACTCGCGTCACTGAACGGCACGGCGAATTTGGGGTTTCGTGAGGGTTAGTCGAAGGTTCATAAAGGTTGCAAGAAACTGAAGATAGTTTGCAAACAGTTTTCATTGTCGCTAACAGTTTGTAACCTTGTCGCAAAGAAATTTTGATTTTTGAACATGTTCAAAATTTCTTTGCAAATTTATTTTCTGCAAACAGTTGCAAGCATTTTGCAAACGGTTGCAAGATGGTGTCGCTGAAGTTCTTTTTAATTCATCAACGCTAGCGACTACTTGACCATATGGTTCCTATATAAAATTAACCCATTGAGTACCAGGAGTTTAATAGCAAAAGGTCCCAAACATTCACAAATAGTGGCAAAGGATTGGCAAATAGTTGCTAATCTTCGCAAAAACTGTCGCTCACATTTGCTTACAGTCGCTAATATTTGCCAACTACCTTTTACAAACAAAATCTGAGTACCGCCCCCCCCCCCAAGATCTGAAAGTCTCGCTTTTTAAATCTTTTTTCCCTTTTAATTTCTATTGCTTAATTCTCCTCCCTTTCTCAATCTATCTCTTTCTCCTCTTTCATTTCACTCTAGTTGCGTGTGTGTTGTGTTTTTTTAACATTCTTTTATTAAATTTGTCAAATCAAATCAAATTGTAAACTTGTAAACAAGCCACTTGTGAGAAATGCATGGGAGGGGGGGGGGGGCACATGGAGAAATGGAGACAATTTATGAATATATCAGTTTAGGCCACCATCCCCTTTTGTGACCCATCACTCCTTGATTACATGCAACTGTTCACATTTGGTCCACCTGTTATGTTTTTTTCTTCTTTTTGTTCTTAATTTTTGGCCACCCCAATAAATTTAGCAATTTTTGTTTACTCGTTGGGGTAGACAGGCGTCTTGGCTGTATAAATGGATGTTCCTTTAAATCTTAAGATAAAGTTGTTGTTGAGATTAATAGAGTGGCGAAGTGTCACGTCATCAAAAATCTAATTTTAGAATTTCTCAACTTTTTCTTCATTTTCCGAAAGAGCATAAAAAATAATGTCCATAGGAGCTCAGTGTTATATGCTCTGGCTCCTAACCACTAGGAGCCAGAGCATACACTGAGTTCCCATAGGACATATATTTATTCAGATGGTCATATCTCAGCCAATACTTAACATATTCAATTGGTTTTCGACATTTGGACATTATTTTTGATTTTCTTTCGGAAAATGAAGAAAAAATTGAGAAATTATAAAAATAGATTTTTATGACGTCTCAGCCTCGGTACTCTATGGCGTTTCCATCGTCATTGGATGATTTTCACCAGGCAATGTGAGGCAATGTCTTAGTACGTTTACTCTGATAAAACATGCACAGTGTGTTTTTAAATTGAATACAGGTGAGTGAGAACTGTAAACTCTTGACGGAGCTCTATGTTGTTCCGGATGAAGTCAATCACCAACAGAGCTGGTTTGAGGACAGACATTTACAGGTGAGATGACTTTATTTTGAAGCTTTCAAAAAGAAAAAGTTCACAAGTGTTTTGATTTCATAGTGTGTTATTTTTGAAAAAGCTATCTGGCTAGCGTTTTTGGAACAAGATAACTTTGTGCCATTGGACCACTTGTAAATTCATGAATTATTTTTATGATGTCTGAAGATTGTTTAAGATATTTTATACATTGAATACCTTGAATACCAAAGCTTCTGGAAGAAAGCCGTCTCCAGCTGCCAAGCTTCCAGGTCTAACTTCAAGGGGGGGGGGGGGGGTGTCCCAGTTTCCGGGTCTTGTACCATGGTCTTTTTACATCTGTATCATGCTTGCTGGGTCATATCAGGATTGTCATAATTGGAGTGTTACATGCATTGAGTTGTGCTTTTCAGTGCATGTGATTTTCAATCAGATTTTAATTGTTTTATTCATAATTTGTGATCCAAAATTGATCTGCATTGCATACTTTGATAGAAAATTTGGGATTACTTTAAGTCATATTATCTTAAAATACAATTCAGTTACCAGGGCCCCGTCTAATAAAAGAATTGCCATTGAATACAAATTGTTTGCAAGTAATATCAATCCCAACTCTTTACTAATGAGATATAGGAGTTAGATTGATATCAGTTGCAAATTAATTGTAATCATTCGCAGCTCTTCTATAAGATGGGGCCCCAGAATTGTTTTTGATTGTTTTTGTCTCTCTTTAATTGGTCTTGGTTTGCAGGAGATCATCATTCTTCTTCGGGACCCTATCAAGTCCAAGGTGGTGTCTTATTATGAGCAATACAGGACTAACAGGAGGAAGAAATGGTCTGGAATCAAAGAAGGAAACGACTCCAAGAAGAAACCAATCCCAGATGAACATCAGATAACAACAGGTATGAAGTTCAACTGCAAACAGAAAATACAACCTTTTATTCTGTGAACAGGGGCATTGCTATTTGTTTTTCATTGGGAGAGCATATTATCAGACCAAATTACCATTAATTTAGCCCCAAATTTACTCAAGCAAATAGAAGTGTCATCAATTTATGAATAAGGTACGTTTTTTCCTGTATTTATGTCTAATTTTCTATGTCTACCTCAAAGCCAGGGTAATAATATCAAAAGTCCTTTGGAAGTGCATAGAGATGTTAAATCATAATGTGATGCAATATATAAGAACTGAACAGCATATTAAATTATGTCCTTGCCCATTTATGTGTTCATCATGTATTCATTCTGACTGCCCAAACAATTATTAATAGTTTCTACTCATTTCTGCTCATTTTGTTTTAAAATCACCTTTTGTACATGTAGTTGCAGTGTTGGAATAAATAAGTTCAATCTTTTGTAGGCAGATTAAGCGGGAAAAAATAAAGCTGTGTGTAATACATAGTCTTGAAGGGAGATTGTAGTCAGTTTTTATGTGCAGTAGGTCATAATTCACTGACACCAGACTTGGTGGACAAGTCTTGCATGCAGCAAACCAGTGGTCCCCTCTAGTCTCTCAGAGAGTCTTTGTGTGAGGGAAATGTAAGATAATGACTTTTAAATATGTGGCGATTGGTGGGAAATGCAGAGCATTACATAAGGCCTGTTGGTCATAGTCCTGGTGATGGATATCACCTGTTATTGGGTAAACACCTAAATGGTGTTAAAATCCCCATGAGTGTCCACTACTATGCGTCTTTAAAATGTATGTATGTATTTTGATACAAAATAATGCTTCAAATCCTATTTCAGGTCAGTCTGTAAAGATTGGTTATAAGTTTGTGGATTCTAACTTGCATCACCCCTCATGTTTGATGCCAACTAAGATGGGAACACCAGTCTGGAAGGATGATAACTCAATACATGCAGGTAAACATTTTGTCATTTTTATACAGCGAATGAAATTTTAAGAATTGCTTTGATATTCTCTTTCTTTTTAACCTGACTAAGCAATTCATCTTAATGGATGTACATTTATCTGATGTTTATCTACCCTATTATAATTGAATACATATCATCAAGATAGTTGTTGTCTTTTGATAAATCAGTTATGCCATATTATAAGATAGCTATTGTCCTTAGATAAATCAATAATTATACGTTCCATCTTGTTGAAGAGGACAGTAAAATCAATCTCCTTGATGCCATTTAATAGAGTCATTGCAGGCCCTGTTTAATCTCATTTCCAGGCTCTTTTAGGCTTTCTTTGTACAGAGCATATTTATAAGTCTCCAATATTTTGTAATCTCTTCTCATCATGTCACATACTGTAGGTAAAACATACTGGTATTCCTGATAGTTTTACTTTATTGTGCTCTAAGGGTTAAACAAATGATGATTGGATTCTGTTTCTGTGTTGTGCATATCACATTATGATATAACATCCCTCTGTGCTTCCAAAGAGCTTGAGATATTATTACCCGGCTCAGCTTTAGCTCTGACAGCTGCTATGAGTACCGGTATACAGTGCATTTAAGGAATAATAATAACAATAATAATAATGATAATGATAAATACTTATAAAGCGCATTTATCTAAAAACTTACTCAAGGCGCTATACAAAACAAAATACACAAAATACACAAATCTCTCTCCAGATATTTAACAACATAATATCATTAGCAACGCTGAGTAGAAAAAAACGTTTTAACATGTTCTTGAAGGTTTTTAGGCATTGAATGTTTCGAATGGCATGATCCTACCAGGTACCAATTTTCCTCCCCTGAGTTAAATGTAGCAAATGTATATAGATTGCTTTGACAATGTAGGGTTGACAATTAATATTATTATTGTTGGTTTGATCCGTGACAGGTGGAGGATTCAGTCCTGTCAGACTCTTTGCCAAGAAGCTTGTGGTGTTTGTCTGCAAGTACCACACAGCAACCATTGGTCACACTACCTCCCAGCTGATGAAGTCCTTGTGTGCTACACCTCCTTCCAAACACATAGCTATCAGCAGCTACTTTGCTCCCAAAGCAGATCATGCTGACTTTGTTGGCCCGTCTGTAATCCAGTCAGCCCACAGGAAAAGGAACAAGTTAAAGAAAATGTAAGTTGGTTTATGAATTCTTGTTTTAATTTGTTTCTGTATATTAAATTAAGGGCGACCTGAATACAGCAGTACTATACTTCAAGCAGACTACCAGTAGTATAATGAAGGTTTTCAAGAAATATGTGTTGATTTACACACAAAAATATATGCATGGTTAACTATGATGTATAGATTATTCGTTTGCAGTGAAATCATCACAATTCTAATGTGGATTTTCTATACCAATAGAGCTAATGAGCTTTCTTTTTTACATGCCTCACAGAGTCAAAGGAATGAATACAGCAGCAGCTGCTCCTGGAACAAAAGAGAGTAGCGATGTAGGAGGTGGACTGAAGGGAGGTGGGTTCTTTGAGAAGGAATCAGGAAACATGGATACAGAGACTGAAGATGAAATCAAGCCAGAAGTCTTGCCATTCCCTTCTGTCTCTGACATGGACTGTGACTCAGATGGGATGCCTGATCCAGAGGAGCTGAATGAGAGACTTGATGGTAATCACAGATCTCCTGCTGAGTGCAAGGATGGTTTGTCAATGAGACATGGTGATCATTCAAGAAGAAGTCTTCCCCTATCGCCTCAGGAAGAAAGATCTTGGAAGACTACAGTCACTTCAAGTGTGAAACCTGATGAAGTTCCTATCAAAGTGGAGGGAAACGAACATCCTCAGTTTTCTGATGTCAGCAAACCTTTTACATGTAAACTTGAGAAAATAGAGGATGCTGCAGTAGATTTACCCCAAAAGGCAGATGTTTTATTATCAGAAAGAACTTCTTCACCATCTACATGTGAGAGCCGATTGAAAGATTCTCTGAACTCAATAAAATCGGAGGCAACTCTGCAATCCTCATCAGTAAAGCAAGAATCGGGAATAACTAGGCTGACATGTTCCTCAGAGGTGACAGGAAGCTCGCCATCATCATCAGGAGAATTTGATCATAGAATACGGAGGAGAGAGAATACAAGAAGCAGGAACAAATTATCATTGAAAAGAAATGAGGCTAAAAGGGGAAGTGCAAGTAAAGTTGGGTCTTCTATTAAAAAGGAAATAGTGCTCCATGAAGATGTGATAAAGGAGTCTGTTGAAGAGGCATTAATGGGTCAGGAGAAGCATGGATCAAAGAAGCAAAAACATCACACTGATACAGTTCCAGAGAAAGATAGAGTATCAGTAAACAAGAGAAGCAATAATATTTCAGAATCTGTTAATAGACATCCTACTGGTAATTGTTCTGTGTTGCTAACAGACATCAAGGGTAAACATGATAAAAGCTTGGATGAACATCTGAGGTCAACAACGTCTTCACTGAAGAGACCCATGAAAAACCAGCAAGATAACTCACCATCTCCTGAAAAGGAAACCACTCCAAAGTCATCCTCTGACGATGACCTGATGTCGGCTAGCTTCCTTCATGCTGAGAACAGACCTCCAAATCCAGCCAAGGAGGTGAAAGAGTCAAGGCAACAACCACCTTTACAGACGACACAGGATGGAGACAGAAAAGTGAATGGTGTGAGAGAAGTGGATACTGCTTCAAGTGGTTGTGAGCAGAGCGATAGTTTTCATTCAACTACAAATAAATCTGTGCAAAATGTAGAAGACAATGAGAATACCCAAAAAAATAAGAGGCCAAAACAAAGTAGACTAGCTTTGTTCGTTAGGCACCACAAAAAAGACAAAGACAGCCTCCATAATATACCTAAAGCATTACATGGTGAAAAGAAGAGAAAACAGAAAACGAATATTGGGCAGTTGATGGAGGATCTTGAGTGGGATAGTGACAGCCAAGAGACAAAAGAACATCAAAGAACATCTGAAGTGATTCACAGTCGCAAGATTGAGGACAAACTAAGACATAGTGAAGAAGATGAACCTATGGATGTCGATGATGCATTGCCAAAGCTCACTCCTATAGAGGATGTAGGGTGTGCCTTTGATGAGGTGGAGGCATTGTCATCGGACCATCACAATCTTGATGATTTTGATCAAGGCGCAAGTCCATCAGAGCTGAAACGGGACGATCCTGTGCACATCTCGGATGATAGCTGTGGCGGGGATGTCATGGATGCTATACAGGTAGAAGAAGAGGAGAATACACCACCAATGGGTGCAAGTCGAGAAGGAAAACTGGATGACCTTGAAGATGAGGTCATTGACCTCAGCCAGGGGAAAGATGATGATGATGAAAGTGACAGCTGGTTTGACAACATCTTTGGGAATGTCAGGTAAACTCTTTCAACCCATTTGTGATGAAACATTTACATTGTATCTCTTTCAAGTCATGTAAATTTGTCCTTTTATCTTCATAATTTGTATGCATTTGATGTTTGTTTCCTTTTTATTATACTTTTACTTTTGTATATAACCGTGTTTCTGTATTTTTTATACAAATGTGGAAATAAATTCAATTCAATCTCATATTGAAAATTTCACCTCTGAATAACGTTGATCATATCATGCAATGCTTAATTTTTGTACGAACAAGGTTATAAAGTTATTGATTATTTTACAACACACATGTGAATGTCAAAAGCAAAGTAACATCAAACAGTGACAAATCAGAAAAATTAATAATGGAGATCTTTGTATATCAAAATATATTTTGGGGTATTTTTTCATACATAATCAAGGTATTCCATGATTTGCATAATGTATTCTAATTAAAAGGTTTCCACAGAACATATATATATTTTAATGGAATGTGATTTGATAATGAAAATCTGTTTATATGTATATATAGTAAGGCCTAGTATATATTCATATTTCATTAAGGTCTTGCGTGAATCAATTTTGTACAGTATTTTCATAACCTTATTACAATTCTAAAAGACTATAATCCCAACTTGATACATATTACTCGAAACAATGCTTGAATTATTGATATCCTTTATAGTTTCATAGCATATTGTAAAGAAGTATTTGTCAAATGAATATAATAGTAGCAGGAATTTGGTAAAGCAAATAGAAGTCTATACACTAAAATAATATCTTTGAGAAAAAAGGAAGTACATATTTGGCACATTTCTCAATGTTCAGGGATAACTTACAAATCTTACATTTATTTCAAACTTTTTAAATTCTCAAATGAGAATTTACAACTTCAGATTAAAAGATTTAATACAACAGGCTATATACAGTACATGTAGTTGATAATGATAAAGATTTAATTCATATCACATCAAGTTATTTTTTTAACTTGAATCATTTTTCTCATTTTTTGAGAATTAAAAAAATAAAACAATCCCAATACATGTAATCGCAAAAAATATCTTTGACACTCATTAAAAAAAAAAAAGATTTACAATTACATTGTATGTATTTTTCTACTTGATTATTATTTTTCGCACTCAATAAATTATCAATTTTAAATTTTAAAGACATTATTTTCCTTTTTTTCCTTTTCTGTTGTTGTTTTGTTCATAACATCAATGTTTATGTTTTCTCTATGTTTCCCTTCTCTAATCATGTTATAGGTATGTTGGAAAAATCTGTTCTTGAACCTTTCTTTCCTGGTATATTTAAAAAAAGATTTATACCCATAATTACATATTTGTCTTGCCTTAAATTTTCTTGAAGTAATTGAACTACCGTAATACTAATAGCCATTTAGTTTGATGAACATACCCCTGTCATTTATTATTTTCTTCCTGGTCACATCAATAATTACCCTTTTCCAATAACACCATCGATACAGAAAAGGCATTTCCACAGAAGTATTGCTTTGTAAGGTAGTATAAGTTAAATAGTATATCTGACAGCTTTAGTACACATCTTACTAAATTCTCATGTTTGTTTGTTTGTCATTGTTTTGTGTTGTTTTTTGTCTGGGAAGGAAATTGTTAAAGTAGCCACACAAACAACATCATGGTGGCCACTGTGTTTGACAAGTTTTTTTCTTTTTCTTTTGGGTTAATTAATGGTAGGAGAGAGAAAGAAAGAAAGAGAGACCTTCAATATGACTTGATTTAAAACAAGATGATAACAGGTTATTCCTTTTATGTAATTTTGCTAACTATTCAGCTAATCAGAAATTTCTGTAAAGCATAATATTTCTACTTCTCTGTAGATTGGTGACTGAGTTGAAAATGGCAGATATTGTGTATCTGACACAAAGGAACAAGAGATACCTACACAATATCTTCCAAGGAAAGGTAGATATCACTTTTAGGGAACTAGGGTGGGGTCAGTTTAATTGGTCAGTGGGCAACCCTTTTAATATAGGATTTTAAGTAAGTACCTTTTGATTTTAGTATTATTGTTCTCCCCTCTTTCAAGCTTGCTTCATAACTGGCCCACTGCCTTTTAGAATGGTTTAAAAATTATTAGTACATGGGATGTATTATGTACCCCTTTGCTGGCAAATAAGTTCAAAGAGAATGTCCTTTCTTTCATTGTGTTGGAATTCTAAGAGGTTCATTTGTATTCAATGTTGGGTAATTATCAATCCACAAAGTGTACAGTCAATTGACAGGTGCACGGTGGTCTAGCCACTTCCATGTAGTATTTATATAAGTCAGGGAAAAAATAATTCATACATATGTAGTTTTTGATAGGTAAGGCTCTATTATAAATCATACATGATATTGGTCCCAGTGAGAACCCGCATAGGACGTGGGTCCAATGGGAAAGAGGCCTACATGCAGTGGCATCCCAATTCGTAGCTATGAATGAATTTTTACCTGATATTTATATGTTTATATATTTATATTTGTTTGTTTAATCAGAGGGCCTGTGAAAGACACCAGTGCTACAAGAAAAAAGGACCTCATAGAAGTAAGTGAGAAAGTCATTTTGTAGGATCTTATCACTTGTACGGCAAGCACGGTATTGTAATTAAAGCTACGGTCACAAAGGTTCATACGAACGATGTTTTTGTACGAATCTCCCTGTTTTTCCATTGTCTTTCTGAATTTCCATTGTCTAAAAATCGTTCGTACGGCGTTCGTAGCAGTTGGTAATGGCATTTGTGACCGAGGCTTAAGATGTGAATTTATGCAAGTTAGCTAAATAATACTTGTGGTTAAATGAATATCTATGTTGCTCATTTATTTAAGGGAGGATTAACAATGATGGGTGCTTATTTGAACAACACTATTCTGCTAAATATATTACTCATTGCGGATGTAGTACGAATATCAATAGCGACATTATTTTCAACACTATATTAGGCACTCAACATTTATGCTGCTGCTTACTGTACAAAATTTAATATTTTAATATTTGGAGTCACTTTTACAGTGATTGAAGTCATTGTTTATTGAATTGCCATCATTGTTTATTGCCCTTGAATGAAAAGTGATCTATCATTACAGGTTTAGTATTCATCAGGCATATTTATATAAAAAATGATGTTAATTATATCTTTTCAGTTGGCATGGCTAGCAATGTGAGGTTGGGACCATTCAGCGAGGAGCAGATGGATGCGGTGATGGGGGAATTGGTCAAAACCTACTGTGCCAGACACTTTAAGGTATATACATTCAAAGATCCAAACTTTTCTTACTTTATAGGCCTCCAGTGTTTGTCGTTTGATGTTATCATTTTGTCATTAAAGTTTCATTACTGAACCCGTGATAACAGCTTAATGTTGAAATCAGTTCGGCTGTATCGCTGACTAGGTAGTTCAAAGTTTTACTTTAAAATTTAATCTTGTGATTTTATTCTGAATTAACAAATATTTTAACAGATTAAGTTCGAGGAAATGTGAAAGGTAGTATTACAAAAAATGCAAATCAGAATTATTCCCTTGGCTTCCGCCAACCAAGCGCCAAGCACTGATTAAAACATGGGTGTATTGAATTGAATTAAAGCCCTGTTGTATTGAATATAAACCTGGCGCTTTTATTAAAAATTGGGCTTAACAAAGGAAGTTAGTCCTAAATCTAAGTTTTCCTTCGTTAGACATGATCTCAGACCCAGGGTAGGGTTTAAATTAATTAGTAGAATATGGACCTTACCTTATTGTTAGAAGGTCCACTGTTAGGAATGATGTCTTTCATTGTTTTAATTGCTATACAGTACATGGATTACCTATCTAAAGTTCTTCTACCAGAGGCTATGAGTAAGATCTACATGGATGTACATGGAGTGAGCCACCCCCATGCTGAAGAGGTCATGAAAGGACTACGTAAAGAGCACCCTAGGGGCACCTGATTTCTAAGATCTACATGGATGTACATGGGGTGAGTCACGCCCATGCTGAAGAGGTCATGAAAGGGACTACGTAAAGAGCACCCTAGGGGCACCTAACTTCTGCTCATTTCCCCCGAGACAACTTATTTTAGAAAGCACGGTAGCATAGTGTTTTATACTGTTTATTGAGAGCTGGGTTTCAGAACCTGACTCATTTCTTATGCTCTTCACCAATGCATTTTATCTCAAAAGTCATCTCTTTGGACCTAGAGACCCATGGTATTGTGTTGTGATTGCAATGATCCAAGGTGATTGCAATTTAACTTAAGTTATAGACATCAAGTGTCTTCATCAAAGATTTACAATTAATACTTTGTATGTAATTGATTGGAAGACTGCTTTCTGTGCATATAGGTACATTTTCTTAGCTAAAGATTGCTTAGGCCAGGGCGTTGTTATATAAGAGAGGTGTGGGTGGGTGATGTTCACATGGTCTTTCTGAAATATTAGGCAATTGGTAAATTTGGTGATTTACCAGATGTCAAAGATAGTGTGATTGAAATGAAAAACAACAATATTGAATCAAGATGTGCCTAATATCAAGAAAAGCATGATAACAAATATATCTTGCCATGATAGTCAGAAGAAATAAAGTATTTTTCTGAAAGAAAATGTTGTTAGTGTTTTGTGTATGTATAATTGTATATATGATTAAGAAACAAATATTCTAGTAAGCACAATTGTCAGGGATTACATTGTTTACAACAGTACTCTTGGATAGGTATTCCAATTCCATTTATGTCCGAGTACAAAAATGACTCAGTTGTCACCTGAATGATGGTGCTAAAATGAGTGGTTTTCTTCACATCAAAATGGAAATGCTTTGGCTCAACGCATTGGTATGACCTACATGTAGGCATGAGTTATTCATTGACCCTTTTAACTGTAACTGACTATATGTATGTATGTATGTATGTAATTTGGTTTTTTTACAGACGTGTATCAATCAGATATGATTATGTACGTCCGAGGAACGACCTTTAACGAAAGACGTGACTCAGTTTCGAATCTGCGTCCTCGCCTGAATCAGTTTGTAACTTCCATTATTAGATGGATTACAGGCGCATGCCACAATGCCCCATATATATACAATGTTAGCCTTTCATCATTCGGCTGGTACCCTTGTTATACTCAGGAGTTTAAAAAAGTGTACCGGTATGTTTATTTAATCTCCGTGAAACCTTGGACTCTATCATGAATAGAAACAAATATTTCTTTCTTTTAAAATGTTGTCTTTCAAAGAGGTTTGGAAACCAGGAAAATAAGGTGTTTTCATTAGTCAGTGTATTGAATTTGAAGGAAACTGGGTTTTTGAACGCAAAGAATGATGCAATAATACACTTTATAGTCTATATAATTGTTCAGATAATGCTGCAACAAAGCTATCATGCTAGTTTTGTTGTGCTTGAAAAGTTTAATTACAAGAACATATCTAGATTCAGAAAATATTTGTTGCTGTACCTACATGGATGTACATGTATGTCATTCTTATAAATAGTGTAGAGTTGTCTCTGAGGCCATCTGTGTTGTTTTCTGGTACTGTGGAATTTGAGCTAAATGATGCCACCTTGATCATTTCAGGAATTATCTTGTGCTGTACATGTATTTATGTCATTCTGAAAGAGAACTCGCGCAATACTATTTTGTTTTCATGTTGTTATGAGTGATACATAAAAGTACATATATTTATGTCATTCTTACAAAGAACTCACCCAATAGTATTTTGTTTTCTGGTGGTTACGATTGGTACATGACGATACATGTATTTATGTCATTTTGATAAAGAACCAACCAATACTTTTTTGTTTTCTAGTAATTAATATATTTCTAGATGTCTTTCAAGTAGAAAATGGAAAGGCAGGAAAGAGATGTGAAGTGATTGCAATTTGATCTCTAGCTGTATTTTAAAATTATTTGTTTTTCAGTGGTCATGTGGCCTTAATATATATTATTTTCACTCTTGAGTAGTGTTAAATGCTCAACATGTTCATGTTTAAATTGGTGTATAATTGCCTTTCAATGTTTTGTTCAGTGTAATATCCTCTTATATGTGCAAACTCAACTTTATAAAGATAAAGAATAAGAAACAAGGTACTTTGCAATACCGGTACATATTATCAAATGTGCTATTGTAAAAGCTAGCAGCTGTTTCAATGTGTCTACCATGGTGCCTCGCATCAAATAAACTAAAGTGTTATTTATTTATTTATTATAAATTGTTTATTATTTCATATTAATTTTCTCATAACCATATATTTGTATTTGTATTTGAATTCATACAGCAAAATCACCTTGAGCAATAAACATTAATGCATTAGATCAATCAATTCAAATCAATTCATCACAATATAGCACTTTGGGTAAACAATAAAAAACAAGCAAAATTTGACACAGCCATACACACCACATACATATTGGAATGAAAATGTTTATACATGTGAATATTGCTACGGGTCTGCATTAAATTATTCCTAAAACTGTTAGTAACAGAAGGCAGGTATGAAATATCTACACGTATGATATTGATTTCCGGTATTCATACAAACAGATTGTTTTGCCAATCTAAAACCCTTACTTTTATATAATAATATGGATGACATCCAATTTTATGGAGCACCAAGTGTTGACCTCTTCATCCCATTGGAGTACCATCATTTGTATAGATGAATAAATATAAATCATGCCGACATGAAATCAATTCCTTGCATGATCTATCACATTCATTTTGTTACAGACTGTTATAAAGCAAAGTTTAAAAGAGTCTACTTTTTGAGGATACAGGATATTACATTCAAAAGCATGTGAATTACAAGCTGGAGGAAAACCAACCAATCGTTGGATATATTAGTTTTACTTCACTAAGAGTTCACTAATATCTTTAATGTTTGTGTACGGCATAGAGATTTGTAAGGTTACATCAATTTCAGGTGCCATCTTACTAACATAAGAATATAATACAGAGATTTTAAATGATCACCTACATGTACTTTGATCTTGTGAAACATGATTTGAAGTCTAAAGAAACATTACTGCATTATTATTTGTTACTAGCATAAAAGCAGGGGGGGGGGGATAACATCTTTTCTGGTGAGCAGCTTCAAAAAATATTGCAAAGGTTTTTAAATGTATCGATTCTCTGAACATTTGCAAATACATAGATATATGTATGTTATTTCAGTTTTCTATAATATATTAATAGTCTTAATATTATGAAGAATATTCAACAGGCCGGGGAAAATATACCCTGCTGAATCTTCTACATAACTACCGTACATTAAATTTATTAATAATAGTTTTACATTATAATTATCTATGTCCCTCTAATCTGCTACGCACACAATCTACTCATGTGAGCTTATAAGCTGGGCTGTATAATATTTGATATTTCATCTGCATATCTTTATAAACACACCTTATTTTGCATTGAACCAATGAATATGGGCTGGTAAATGGAATCAAACACAATATTCAATTTCAAGCTCAGCGGACAAAGCCAGGAATTTTAATGCACGATTATCTTTCATCTTACATGTCCTAAAAGTACATTAATACATTGTGAATATTTCACACAGCTAGCTAACAAAATATCAACTCTATATAAAAAAAGTATGGAATTTAATTAGCTTTATCCTCTACATGACTCCAAATAACATACCCGGTAGTTCATACTTCCACAAAATTCATACATTTCGCAGTTCCTTCATTGGAATCCGAGCACTCACAGACAACATAGTACTGAAAGACAATTTTGAAACTATGATCATATCAATATTAATATAAACAAAATGGCATACAATTCCCTCTTCCCACTATTAACCACCCTTCAAACAATGCATGATGTAGACAAAGTCCCTAGACAATAATAGACAGTAACAAAGCACTCTGCTCCCAAAAATTCTGTTTCATAAACAGAAATAGACATCCGAATGTCATTCAATACATGCAATTATTAGGCTCTACTCCATTTCTATAATGTTATACTTCTGTAATATCACAGTGGTATCTTCAATCCATATTTGCAACAACAAAAAAGAAGGCTCGAGTCAACCTCTCATTCTATAACTCTGTATTCAATACTTAGTGCAAAAAGATTGCCATGTGATCTTAATTCATTTTGTGTGTACTATGCATTATAGACATGTATCTCTATTTTTTTTGAATGAATTTTACTTTTTTCCATTTCACACACACAAACAGATAAGATTTTTTTTTGTCTACAGCAGTGCAATAATGTACCTTCTCAAACTGGGATTTCTGATTTCTTTGTCTTATACATTATCAAAATGATGATGAAAATAGATGTTACTGCACAAATACATCATTTTTAATTTAATTAGACCTATATAACATCATTTGGCTTTCTGCTTTTTGTTGTTGCTATTTTTGTTGTTGCTATTTTCATTAAATCACAAAACTGGATACCAATAATATACTGTTGAAGCAAAACATTGCTAAAAATAAAATCCTTGCATCTGAGCACTTTGAAACATGTTGGATGGATTTCACATTTCAGCTTCTGCATGATGCTTTCTTACATTATGATCTATGTTGGACAATACTTAATCACAACAATGAATGTTTATTGTTTGACAACACATGAACAAAAGCAGAATAAAAATACTCTGGTACAGGCAGATGATATGAAGCATCAAAACATTTGCAACTTATTTCATACCACTCTAATCGACAGACATAATTGCAAATGTTCAGAGTCTGGACATGACCATACATCTATGGGAATTTCTGATAGGAATTTTCAATTCCATATACATCAGTGCCATCACATCAGTCTGAAAAATCATATCGATAATTTCTTTGAGTAAAATGTTAAAATAAAATATTCAACATTTCCTTGTTTGAAGAAAAAAAAATCTGTGGGGTAAAAGTGCATAATTAATCTTCTGAAATATATAAGAATACAATTGGAAAGTTCATTCACAAAAAAAAAAATCTTTGGTGTGTTTCAGAAGAAATTCAAAAGAAATGTTCTTACTATTGTTTACCTTTGAAAGTCTACAGTGCATATAAACGAAAGCACAATACACACAGGAATCATCAAACAAATTGCAAGATTTTTTTAGAAATCCTTCACGAGATGTCTTACATTCTTTATAATTATAGTTAATTTAAATTTCTATTTTAAATAGTACCTTTGCATAAAAAACAGTTTGATAAGTCATGCAGCATACTTCCTTTCATGGAAAAGAGTTGGCTTTGTTGAAGATCATAATACGTCCACTCCAAGATCAATTCTTCCATTTGTGATCCTGTTGAAACAAAAATTACACAGAGTTTAAAATATGTACAAACACCTGATTTCGAAAGCATTAAAAAGAGGAAAAGCATCTCATTTCAGTGTTGCATGTAATCCAGTAAATATAAAACTTATACAAATCCAGTCCCAGAAGGGATCATTCCCACTTAAAAATAAATATAAAATGAGATGATAATTTAAATTTGGTTAGAATATAAACAATTAAAAAAGAAAAAATCAGTTCACTGCCTTTCTGTAACTACATATTTAATAATCACATGGTTCTGTAATTAACATTACTACTTTGATCAGAAGAAATATAACATTTATTATGTTACAGGGACATTATTATGTAATTTGACATTTCTTATGATTTAAAGGGCCTTTTATTCAACGGCATGTAATTCAAGACTTATCTAACTTTGGACTATACCATCCAATATCGTAAATGTACTTTAATCTATGTGTTATAATCTTCAGAGAGAAAGTTGACTCACCGTGTTTCTTAAGACGATTTCAAAGTGTGTATCTGCTGGTGTATTGATAACTTGAGGTCTGTATGCTACAAGACGCTGGCGATCTTTGAGCTGAGCACATGTGTCTATCACGACTGCATGGATCTTGAATTTGGATGCCATGGCAATTCTTGACTCTTTATCTTCAATGAACATCATGTACTTGGCAATGATCTGGAAGACGAACAAAGGCATTTCTCTAAGCCTAAAGTCTTATGAACAAATCTTTGTAAAAAAAAAGTAAAATCATATTCTGTATCTGGCATGCAACAACCAGTCTTAATTAAAATGTACAAGGGTTACAGATGTTTGTAAGAAAATCAAATTTACTTAGAACTACCTCAAAAAAGGCAGAAAATTTGATCTGGAATGCATCACATTTAGGATTGAGTTTTTCTGTGATAAGGGTGTCAGAATTGAGAAGTCTGACAAATAAAATTAATCTGAACATGAGTTAATCCCAACCTTAGTTTTCAAAACAATTAAGTACCGTACTAACGAAATCAAAATCTAAAATTCAGCAGACATTAAATAATTGTTGATATCACATAAGAATTTTGATTTCTTGTTTAATAAGACAAAAAAGTAAAATACAAACAAAATATACTTACCTCTGTAGGTGCCTTGACCGTAATAAGGATGTAGACAACCTGGCTAAAATTAACTGGTGCTTTTATCCTGGCTTTACCTAGCCAGTTCTATAGAAGAAAAAAAGGGCAAGGAATCAGCGACCCATACCATGGCACAGCAGCACAGGCCTGGTACATGTACCCGGTATATGCATACGGTGTATCTGTCCAGTAGTTGTTTTTAACACTTGGCTAACAGACATAGCATTTGAAATTCAGTAATAATGACTAACTTTGACAAGTGTGTGTGTGTGTATTATTATTGTGACACATTGCAACAGAAATGTGCCTTTATCTTTCACTCCTTATTTCTTTGAGATTATTTGATGCAATTTATATATCTGTTTACTTTTTGTTCTATTAGCAATAAGACATTGTTTCAACTCTAAACAAGCTCGTGCAATAATACAGAAGGTAAAATCTTGTACATATACCTTGCTCATAATAAATCTTCTTCTTTCATCCCATTATTTATATCATTTGAAATACTTTCAGAATAAAATTTGCTCACTTCATTGTGTAGAAGTTGAAAATAATTCCACTTACTTTGGATGTGAAAAATGATTTCATTTACTTTGGAGGTTGAAAATAATGCCACTTACTTTGGATGTTAATAAGGATTCCACTTGATTCCAGTCCTTGAGTTTTGACCTTGCCAGCAGGGCTTGGAATAAGTACTGTTTATCAGAGAGGTTGAATTCTCTCTTGAGGGTCTGTGGATTACTCATGTCGGACTGTGGAGGGACGAAGCACACAATTAATTAAAATACAGTTAAAAATTAAATTATTCATTCACCTTGCAATTATTATGTTTTATGGTTAAATTAGGGCCTTTGTTGAATACTTTTAGATGTAAGCTTTGATATATCACATTCTAAAGAAACATAAATAAGGAAAAATAAATCTGTTTACATACTTAAACAAATACAATAATAATAATAATAATAATATTTAATTTTTAAATAGCGCTTAATACAAATGTATTCAGTGCTTGCCCACACACAATGTGTGCACAATCTCCACTCCCTGGGGAGCATTTCAGCCAGGCGTTACATGACGCTCAAAAACTTGGTAAGGGCATGAATAATTTTGTTGTTAACTGTACATCAAATTGAAGCTACTTGTTTTCTTTTCTTCATGTTTATCAAATTACTGTATATGTAAAGGTAAAACAAATGGTATTGAACAAGAAAGTTTTGAAAAAAAAGCACTGCATCCCCCTTTGATAATTCTTGAGGTACTCAGTACCTCATATTCCTACTGACTGTAAATGGTGCAATTCCATCACAATTCAAATACTTACAGTATGTTAATCCACATATAATTTACAAATTGACAACGTACAAGAGTGAACTAGGATGGCAGAAAACAGAGATGTGTGGACAAAATGTTGCAATCAACCTTCGAACTGGGGGAAGATACCTTGATAAACAATCAAATCGCTTTACATCCCGTCTTACCTCAGAACTAGCGTAATGATAGAGGCAGCAGTAGAAGAGAGTTGTGATGACCGGTTGAAAGTATAAAGATGTCTTCCTTGGGAGCTCTCGGAATGGAAACTTCCCCTCCAGTTGATACCTCTGATCTCTTGGCTACAGAATCAAGAGAGGGTATTGGGATGGTTTTGACATGAGTTAATAAAATGCCATTTCTACTTCATATGATTGATCAACGTGCTTCCAAACATCAGTGTAACCCCTGTTGTAGAGTTCACTTCAATTCCATACATGGATGAACTCTTGTCTATGCACAGACCACACAGATAATTCAGTGTACTGTCAAACTCAAATTCCTAAATAAGATTTCTATTTCTCTGCAGGGTACAAAGCTGATATATAAAAAGGAATATCTTGTAGGGTCATTGCAAGAAAGTTGCAATTGATTATAAGTTGCAAAATTTGCAACTGATATTTCCAATTGATTGCAACTCAACTTTCTTGCAACACCCCACTAGTCCCCACTATTTAAAGTTAACTAGATCTAGCTTTTATTCTCCCCCTCTCTCTCTCTTACTAATGGGGCGTTGCAAGAAAGTTGAGTTGCGATCAATTGCAAATTTGCAATTAATCGCAAGACTTACGCTTGATTTTGGGAATTTGCAATTGATTGCAACTTGCTTGCAACACCCCATAACAGTTAGTGATGGAAACTGGTTTCAACTACATAGTGGGTAGCTACAATAAATCATGTGACTTACCTCAATCTGGAGTTGTTTGTTGAGAAGTAGAACCTGTTCTTTGATTATCTCATGTTCTGCGGTCAAAGATTCTGATCGCTGGAACCACTTCCTGTACAGGGTAAAAATACAAATATCACAAAAATGTAAGGGTAATATATTCTGCATAATTCATTCATCTATGACTACTGGACTTGTACAGTGATGATGACATTGATGAGATGATGGTGGTAGTGGTGTTGTGGGTGTTTGTGTTGATGTTGTCTTGGTGATGATGATGATGGTTCTAGTGCTGGTTGTAGTGGTGGAGGTGATGATTGTGGCAGTGGTAGTGATGATGATGATGTTGAAAGTGTGATGATGATGATGATGATGATGGTAATACTACTATCACACATAGCATTTATATATTGCCATCCATTTACAAAACATGTTCAGGACACTTACTAATATAATCCTGCACTAAACAAGAATTGCTTTTAAAGAATTCCCAGAGACCATGATAAAAATGTTATTATGCACTTTTCTTTAATTTTTTTTTTTTTTTTCTTCTTTTTTTTCTCTCGCATGTCATATATGGCTACTTACGAATTGCAATCCATTATTCTGGTGAGCCTTTGTTGTGGGTTATCAGACTGGTTGGCTAATTTGTACCTCCACAGCTACAAACAAAAAGTACATATATATATGCTAAATATATTACTCATTGCGGATATAGTATCGAAAATAATATCGCTAGTGATATTCGTTTGTCTCGCAATGTGGTCAATAAGGAATCTAAAAGATCACGACGTTTCGTATGCTACTGCGATACTTCGTCAGGTGATAAAAACTATTGTAAGCAAGGGTCTTTTATACTTTACGGGAGGACCGGCGGAGAGGTCTATAATTCGATCGATAATTGGAACAATAACGCACAATGTCTATTGGTCGACGCACACGGTGATAGACCAATCACCAAGGCCGCTGGTTCGGCCGCTGGTTCGGCTGATGCACCAGGCCTATTGGCCGACGCATACGGTACTCAACCAATCAACGGGGCCGCTGGCTCGGGCCGTCTGCTGAATAGAATCGACCGTTGTTGGCTGGCAGGACGGCGAGTGTCATGGCGGCGTCCTGCCAGCCAACAACAGTCGATTCCATTCAGCAGACGGCCCGAGCCAGCGGCCCCGTTGATTGGTTGAGTACCGTATGCGTCGGCCAATAGGCCTGGTGCATCAGCCGAACCAGCGGCCGAACCAGCGG
This sequence comes from Strongylocentrotus droebachiensis, assembly GCA_035222895.1. Taxonomy (NCBI): domain Eukaryota; kingdom Metazoa; phylum Echinodermata; class Echinoidea; order Camarodonta; family Strongylocentrotidae; genus Strongylocentrotus; species Strongylocentrotus droebachiensis. The sequence goes on along the minus strand of JAVYIG010015955.1, from coordinate 10,698 downwards.
CCTTGGTGATTGGTCTATCACCGTGTGCGTCGACCAATAGACATTGTGCGTTATTGTTCCAATTATCGATCAAATTATAGACCTCTCCGCCGGTCCTCCCGTAAAGTATAAAAGACCCTTGCTTACAATAGTTTTTATCACCTGACGAAGTATCGCAGTAGCATACGAAACGTCGTGATCTTTTAGATTCCTTATTGACCACATTGCGAGACAAACGAATATCACTAGCGATATTATTTTCGATACATATATATATATACGATTATTTACACAGCTCGTGCGTGATCGACAGAAAAGTACAACCATGTCATAACAGCATGTACAGTATACTGTTCAGGAAAAGAGCAAAGTTGTTAACTTGGAGTAAACTGCCTCAATCACAATGTTACAGGTAATGAAGTCTCCCAGAGAATCGAGCAAATGAAAATTTTTTTGTTTACACTGCAATATACAGTTTCTAAACCACATGCTAATATTATACATATTTGATGTGTACAAATGTACCAAAACATAACCAAATATAGTTTAATATGTCAATACAAAGAATTCATAATTTATCTATCCTCACTGTCTACAAGAAACCAGTTGAAAAGGAGGCAAATTTCCCATTAAGCAAGTAATAACATTGGTTAAACAGAGAACAAGAATAACTCACCGCAGCGTCTTCAACTCTCCCCAGTGCTCTGTAACAAAATTAGATGAAACATGAACATTTGTCAACATTTCAATAATATTTCACTGATGATTTTCTGCATGTAAAACAAAAGAACACTTGTTAAGTTTTTTTTTTCAGTCTTTTGTAAAAAGAAAGGACAACGTGTTATATGCCATAGATGTTAGTTCTGACTGTCTCATAATAGCTGTTTATTTTCATTTAATATGTTAGCTTCTTACTTAATTTTGTTCTTCCTAATTTATTAATATGAAACCTTTTATATCATATATCTTTATGCTTGTTATTTTATTTGATGCAATAGTTTGTTATTTAATTTTTGTATTTTATGCATGTATGTCATCTTTAAGTAGTTTTTCCTATGTATTTACTGATGAATATGTATTTGTGATCTGTTTTATTCATTTTACACGGACTTGCTGAAAAGCAGTCTTTTTAGACTGATGTGAGTTTACTGTGAATAAATAAATTCAATTCAATTCAATATCTCTACCCTGCTGCAATACATAATTGCCGATCCACAAAGGTTATGTATGTTAAACATATGATTGCGATATATCAGCATCAACATTGGACAGTGTGAACATACTCACTACTCACCCTAATTCAGCTGCAACTGATTCCTCCTTGGTATGGTAAGACTTAAGGAATGCTATGTATTGGTTGACGGCCGCTGGTCTCTTGCTTAGCTCCTTGTGAAATAAAGTTTTACTGAGAGTCTTCTTCAAGAACATCACTACCTGTGAAGAGAGTAGACGAGGACCAGTATTTTAATGTACAGAAAAAGACAGCTACGGTATTCATGAACAATGTTATCCACATCATCATCATCATAATCACTGTCATAATCATCACACTATTGTAATCATCACAACTATCATCTTCATCACAACTATCATCTTCATCATAATTATCATCATTGTCATCATCATCATCACCAATCTTAATAACAATAATCATGACAAAATCATCACATCAACAATTTCCATCACCATTATTATCACCTTTACCATCATAATCATCATCATCATCATCACAATCATCATCACCATCATCATCATTGCTCCTTTCAAGATTATCCTCATCATCATAAATATATGATATATTACATAATAATATCCTAAACATGTAAACTATCACATCATCATCATCACTTTCCCATGATCATTCTGTCTTTATATAGCTCAACCATAATCTTCACTATCACCATTCTCGTCCTCCTCATTAACATTAACCTCCTCCTCATCATCATTCCATCTGCATAATTATCTCTACATAATACCACAACCATCATGCCAAGAATGACTCACTGCAACGATAGCATTTCCATCATGGAAACCGATGGCAGCATCGAGCAGAGACATCTTGTCCTTGAGTGACTTGTAAGGTTCCAGTGAGTATCTCTCACCGGTGATGATTCGACTGACGGTGTCCGCAACGGGAAGAGCAGACCAGCGAGATTTCTCAAGACTCTAGATGCAAAATAAACAAGCACAATAAATGTAATACAGTCAAACCTGCTTTTAATAGTGACCGCCTGTCTACAAAGACCACATTTCCCTTAAAAATGGTTTCTCAATGAAACATGCACTGAAGGAACCTGTCCTCAAAGACCAATTTTTGTGTTTCCCTTGGGCGGTCGCTATAGACAGGTTTGATTGTAGCATACACCACTGAATAAAGTGCTGACTGTAAAACAGGTCTTCTTACTGCATAATATTTCATCTATGTACATGTAGATCTTCATTCCAAAATATGCTTTGGATGAATGCTACATCTCAAACTACAACTACCGGTACATTTTGATGGGTGATGTGGACCAAAGATACTGCATGAATACTTTACCTTGATTTTCCTATGCAAGGCAATAATCTCAGCTTGAAGCTTAGCAACCTCCGTCACGGATGGTCTATTATCTTTCTTGGTAGCTATAATAAAAACAAACAACATTGTTGTGTATTCAACTTCAAAAGGAACATGAAGATTGAAAGAATGTAACAGAATATTCTGAGAACGTGTAAATGAATCAATAACACAGGAGACAATGACAAGTTACACATTACATAAATTTCTTGTCACAAAGTTATGTTTATCACTGTTTAAAAATGCGTTGGCCGGTTAAAGATAACTAATACAGAAGATTAAAGGGAGAAGATTCTGAAAAATGAATGACAGACATCCTTTATTTTTTTTAAATTTAGTTTTAGGAGATCATTGACCAATTCTCTCATTTTTTTCCTTCTCACTCTTCAAATAGTACAGTCTAGTCACTACATCAGGAACCAGTTTCACAAAGCCTTTTTTCACTGACAAATGACAAAATCAGTGACAAATCTGCTGATAACCAATCAGAAGCAAGGATTTAAGTAGCTTATAACAAAAACTGCGATTTGTCACTGATGACAAGTTTTGTGAAACACCCCCAGGTATTTACTGTTCCTTACCTTCATCAATTGATGCAGTGCTACCATGGTGACTCCCATGGGATGAGCCAGGAGAAGAAGACTGAGATGTATTCTTCTTATCACCTACCAAAAAGAAATAAGACATGTATTGAAGCATCAATAAGATACAGCAACATTTACACATACCGGTACATATTAAGCCGAGTCTGGTTTACCAAGGCTTATTTGAGTAGAGACAAAAAGCTGGAATGCTGGTTTGCATCAATTGTTTATGTCTTAGTGATGAGAGTTTTCTTGACAGGTTGTCCAACATTCCCATACAAATAACTGAAACAAATTAGTCAATATGGCAAATGGTGAAAAGAAAGATTTCAAGAATGACCAAACGGTCTCGAGAGACATCATAAGAGCTATTATTGGATTTTCTTCTATTCAATGATGACAAAGAATTGTACAATATCAAACTACCTCCATGTACAACACAATATGTACAAACAACTCTACCTTTCAAGCGAGCAACAAGTAACATATGTGAAATCGGCATTATACTTCCAACAAAGGTTAGCTCCTCACTATGAATATGAACCTCTTACTATCAGTATCCCTACTGATGTGTATCAGGGTATGCATATAGGATGGTAACCCTCTCCAGCCTTATCAAACACTTCCTGTGAGTGCAGGTATAAACAAGGAAATTAGGTATTTCCCTCCCATTTATACATCCATTTTCACCTACGCCTTTCACCATTTAATTAATTGTTCAGTAATTTGGTTAAACTTAATTGCCACACCTAAATATTTTTCATGATGTTTGACAACTACCTGTATATAGCGATTCCACTTGAATATGACATCCTAGGTATGACAAATGAACATGACAAATAATAATGCAGCTTTCTACAAAAGGAAGCTAAAACTCACTACCAAAAGAAGAAGTTAAAAAAAAAAGAAACAAGAAGAAGAAAAAGAAAAAAAAACATTTGTATAATGTTTACATGTCATAAACTATCATGCTAATAGAAAAATAGTTTCTAAAGTTCTTAGAATTCAGAAATTTCTGATTTACATTATTTTCTTACTTAGGTTTCCCTCCCTCCCCCCCCCCCCCTCCCTCCCCACAAAACCAACAAAAAAAGAGGCTTAATCTCATCTAACCAAGACAACTAGATATCAAAGAAATCACCCTTAACAACATCTCAACACTGTCCATGCTGAACACACCTCAAATAAAACAAATTTGACACAATAACAAGTTCCCCAGTTACCTAGCGATGCACTGGCTGATCTGCGATGGACATAAAGTCCCTCGGTTCCTGGGCCCGTAGCCGCTGGGCTACTGGTGGTCGATGACGTGGCACTGGAACTCTTTCCACTCCCCTCCATCACCACGCTACTGCTCCTTGAAGTCTTTAACACCACAGGAACAGAGTTGGATCCTGACGAGGACTTGGGTGTTGATGATGTGCCTCGTGCTGACTGGAGGGTGTTTGGACGGCTGGCGGATGATGATCCGCTGCTGAAGCTGGCTGCATGGCTTCTCCCAGTGCTGAATCCTGGAAAAAATACAATAAAAATTTGAATGAAAGGAATGTCTTCAGAATGAGGTACTTACAAGTCATATTGTAAAATGGCGACTGGCCGGAATGTTCCTCAGGGAGTGGAGAATGTGCATACATTGTGTGCGGGTAAGCCTGAATCCGATGACTAGGGTAATAATATGTACTGCGCCTAAAAACAAAGTATTAGGTGCATTATAAATGTGAGCTATTATAGTCAAAGTCATATCACTAGATAGTTTACTATTGCTACAGTCCATATCAATCACATGCTAGATCTCCACCAGAAACAAACAAAACGTTTGAGTGATTCATCATTCTGCATTTATGGATACAAATTCATATCATTCATGGGACTATTTTGATTAAAAAAAAAGGTTGATCTCGAGTATTCATTCACCTATTCTTGTCTTTATTGAACCAGCAGTGGACTAGTATGACAACGCCGCTGGCTTTCTTTAAACCCCAGATTGTTAAAATGTGTAATGTCTCATAGTAAGTATAATTCAATTCCATCTGCTTCCTACATCACCTTCTAAACACCCTCATTTCAGAAGGATCGATGAGACTGTGCAGAATTGAGAAGAGAATAAACTGTCACATCATAGACTTTTCTGCCAGAAGCCTGGGGGGTGTTTCAAAAAGAAACTAAGTCAAACTCTTAACTATTAAAAAGTCTAAAATGCTTTAATTTTCGCTTTTGAATATATTTTATTTCAAGGCTACAAATGGCTCTCCATAATGTTTAAGTCTAACTTAGAGTTAAGTTCGACTTAGGATCTTAGTGAACACCCCCCCCCCCCCAGATGTACTAACTTGTTACTCCTCCATCCATGCTGAGAGAGTTTGTCCTCTCATTGTCAATGTCCAAGCCAGCATCCTTCATAGACTGCTCAAAGGAGAGGGGCTCTTTTTTGCCTCCATCAGTCGAGCCCTACAAGAGAACGGTAAAATTGTTTAAAAAAAACGAAGACAGCCAGCAAGGTTCAATGTAATACACAAAGTGAAAAGTAGTCTTTCGTTGAAGGTGCTGTACATTATATTGGCAAGAAGTGACAAGAAGTGACAAAGAGGAGAGAGAGTGTATAGTTTTATACATGTTTAGAGATACAGAAGGAATGAGGGAGAAACAGGAAGAGATAATTAAAAAGAGAGATGAAGAAATACAAATTAGAAACAGAATACATAAGTAGATACTAAGATACAGAGAGAGACACACACACAGCAAGAGAGAGAGAGAGAGACAGCAAAAGAGAGAAAGAGAGAGAGAGAGAGAGAGAGGGAGAGAGAGAAAGAGAGAGAAAAAGAAACAGACAAAGGCGGAGGAGTCAAGAGGGTACAATGTACAATGTATATACACACAAAATAGTAAATTCAATGACCTGGGTCATCATTATCACATGTGAAAACTAATTCAATAGATCTTAACATGATCTGCAAGGCAAAGTTCAAGTGAGAGCAATCACATGATTTGCAGAGTACTTACAGGTGGTGGAGACAATGGTTTATCATCAAAGAAATTTCTTCTTTTCCCAGGTTTTTCATTCCAGTAATCATCTTCCATTTCATCAGTCATATCCTTTCCCTTCTGTTCACAGAAATCGAGAAGATAAAAATAATCAACAGTTATTTAAGGGAAAAAAACATTCAGTCATGAATTCATTCTCATTTAATGCACATGATGAATTTAACCTTTTCATTTGTTTGGCCTGCAAATGGGACATAGTAGTACCTTTAATCTGGGCATGCAAATAAAAAACAGCATTTTAATAGTATCTAGAGTAGTGGCTCCGGTGTGCGGCCGATCCGCGGGAACTGCCGATTCTATTTTTAAGCAAATACTCACAGAATACTTCAATACCCTCAATATAGAGTCCATATACTTACTTATTAAATAGAAGTCACAAATAACCTAACTGACCCACAGCGTGGTCAGCATTGACCACGTTTTGAAATGCTTCAAGTTCCCCGGTGTGCGGCCATGCATTTCCCAGTGGACGGCATGGCTGGCACGCGTTACGTCATAAAGCTTCATGCGCAACGTCTCAATCAAAGTATGTACCAAATTACTACGGGTAACCCAAATTCTCATGTTTATCTGTTGCTACGGTAAATTTGTCAGGTTTTAAAAAATTTCACCTTTTCCTCGAATGGATCATCCCAACTAGGGAGGAACGGGGGTACGTACTACTAGAAACTAGCGGGTCATAGCAGGTACACACATCAGCACACATACCGTTATACACGAACCCGCATGTTATATGTGTGTATTGACACCCCCGGCCGCACATGGGGTAGGCATGCAATTACGGCATCGGTAAGCAGCCACCCCATGCAACTGGCCCTGCGGTGGCACAATCAAAATGTCTGCAATAGGAGACAGACCACAGCTATCATACTCCCACGACAACATCAAATTTCACCTCCAATCGGACAAATAGAGCTACAATATTGAACTAGTCATGCCTCGATCTCTTAACTTAAAAGTTAGCACCTGCTGGAATTTTCATCGGCGACTGGTGCCGCAGATTTCCGACATCGCTGACGGATACTCTGTACCATGGGAATCCATGGTACGTTTCAATCGCATATTATTGAGTCGCATATATTTTTTTTCATTGATCTATACGCCTGGCCGCCCACCGGGCTATGCCGCACACAGGAGACTCTACTCTATTTATCACACTGTTGTAAAATGGCATTTAGTATGCCAATTTCTTTTACCCTTTCATGGACGCGTAAGTACATATTTCACTCACCACCCAATTTTACTTCAACACAAATCAAAATATGTACATGAGAGGAAGATACTTTTTTATAGTTGACTTTTTATTTCTATTTTTAATTCAACTTTTTCAAGAAGTTGTATTTTGACAAGTTTTTATCAATGAGACTGATTTTTTCCTTCATTTTACACAATTTTGTTATCATATACTAGAAAATGTACAAGCTTCTTATCTCTAAAAGTCTGTTAAAACAATTCTATCATTGCGATGAAGACCAAGATTAAGATTAGATGGGAATACCGGAATATCATCCTTATTCAGATACAGCATGAAAATCATGGGATGGGACCGAGCACAAAATAATAACAAAATCAGACGGTCACTCCCTCTTTCATTTTGTATAATACCGCAAGTTGGGAATGATTGTTTTTTTTAGAATACTCACCGATGCTTGTGCCATTTTAGTCAGAATGGATTCACTACATCTGGAAAACACGACAATTGCAAATGTATTAAGTTGATAGTGCAGTGATACGGCACTTTTCAGTTCACGGTAGCAGAATTATGTACCGGTAAATGCAATGCAATACATGCGCATGCATTTTCATACGGCGCATCTTGGATGCACAATGTGGGTGTTGGCTGTCGAGTCTCGCTCAGCTCCCCATTGAGCAAACACAATCATAATCAATCAACGTATTTTGACAAGTTTTATGCTAAATACTAGAAAACTGTGATATTTTCGTGTAAGCTATTTAAACAACTATTCAATTAATAGTAAGATAAAAACAAGCCATTATGCCTGACAATTGAAGGAGGCAGGCTTAATCAGAAGAAGAAGAGCCCCCTTCTTTCGGAAAGTTATGATACCGTTAGTGGATGAACTACCACCGGTAGTGTTCCAACTACTACCACTCAGAAGTGTATAGAGCAAAGCACATAATATTGTCCCGTAAATGATATCAAAAGTAGTTTGACGGCCTTCTCTAATTCCCTGCTAAAGGAAAAAAGTGAATTAAAAATCAGAAAACTTGCACAAACCTAACCTCAGCTTTTTACTCCAAATTCTATTGAAAATGAATGACAATTTTTCAAATCAAACAATTATCAATTGTCAGAAAAATGATATGATGATGAATGAGCGTGAAGTTCGATACAAAATATTAATAAACTTCAGATGATTGTTCACAGGAAATAAGAATATACATGTTACATTGACAAATCAAATCAAACAATTATCAATTGTCAGAAAAATGATATGATGATGAATGAGCGTGAAGTTCGATACAAAATATTAATAAACTTCAGATGATTGTTCACAGGAAATAAGAATATACATGTTACATTGAATATATTTATATATTCTCTTCCATTATCACTTTATTGCATCCCCTATAATCAACTCTAGATGGTGGTATACATAAAAAGCGCCAGCTGGCTGCACATAGAGGCGGGCGGGGGGGGGGGGGGGGGGCACATTCAAATATAAATAAGACATTCCACCCATTAAGTCTGTGTACAATTGTTTTGATTTCAAATATTTTGTGGATGATACTGATAATATTGGTAATGTTGGCTCACTTGCGGCCCACATTGTGATTGACATTTATTACAAACTTATGTAAAAAAAAAAAAAAAATGGATCATATACCTGTCATGTTTGTCTTTTCTGAAAGCTTTGGCCCAGGTAATAAGTGTAGTTGTAAAACAAAATATAATTTCAATGCATCACTACCTTTTCCCTTAAGGGCAAATTTGGGATCAAATCGAAAATCGCCACTTTTTGGTAAAATTTGCAAGTGGTTAGTTCATCATTTTTGCCAAGTATGACAATTTTCTATCCTTTTTGTTTTCTCATCATGAACGTTCTAATATGCCCTCCGAATTATTATGACTCCCTTTTATTGAAAAAGAGTGGGTTAGGGCAAATAGACGAGTTTTCGCAAATTGCCACTTTTTGCCAAAAATGGCAAGGGGTTACTATCATTTTTGCCCAAAATGAATTTTTTCTATATTTTTTGTTTTTTTTCATCATGGGCGTTTCAATATGCCTTCAGAGTAATGTTGATCCCCATTTGTTTCCCAAAAGCGGCGGTAGGGCAAATTTGGGATCAATTCAAAAATCGCCATTTTTGGGGAAAGGGGTTAGTTAGTTCATCATTTTTGCTAAGAAGGAAAAAATGCTATCTTCGTTGTTTTCTCATGACGAACGTTCCAATATGCCCTCAGAATAATTATGACTCTCTTTTATTCCAAAAATATGGTGTTAGGGCGAATAGACGAATCTTCGAAAATTGCCACTTTTTGCCGAAAAATGAAAATTGTCTTTCTTCTTTGGTTTCTCATCATAAACGTTCCGATATGCCCTTAGAGTTGTGTTGATTCCCATTTGTTCCCCCAAAACGGCGGTAGGGCAAATATGGATCAATTCGAGGGGGGGGGGGGGGGGGGGGGGGAGGGAGCAGGGCAATGCCGATGTGCACGGGGATTTAATTTGTCGGTTCCAGATCTATATGATTTAACAGTTTATGATGGTGCAGTTATAGGAGCGGTTCTAGAAGAAAACCTCCCTCTCTCTCTAAAAAAAAGAGCGCATAACAGATAATATCGACATCATTGTGGGTTGGCTTTGGATAGTGAAGTCCATGCCAATTAACTTCAGTCAAATTTATCATCGTCCAAATTGTTTAATAGCATTTTTCCTGGTTTTTAATGCATTGGCCAGCATCAAATTCTGCCCATATAGAACCCCCCCCCCCTTCGGAACCCCTACCCATTTTTTTAAGGGTCCCAAAAGTGACCCATTAGAGCGGCTCACCCCGTATGTCTCAATATGTGAGTACCCCCCCCCCCCCCCCCCCCCCCCCCCCCCCCCCCTCCGGGATTTGGAGACCGTAAAAGTTTTTTGTTTAGCTCCACAAACCGAAACCTATACAGGCGCTAGCGTAATGTGTCTAGTTTCGGTTGTAAACAACCATTGCATCAGCTGCTGTTGAATGTGCCACGTCAGAAATATCACGGCGGCCTTACGAGAGTTGGCGCGTTAGTGACGGGTAAGCGCAGGGCGCGCCTGCACGGTACGGATCGAACACGAAGACTGGCGCGCGCATAGCGTTCGGACACATTTTTATATGCTGCTTGCTTTACCGTGAAACTATCAGTTCGGCTGGAATCTTCTCTTGCTTGAGGTCGCCAAAATGGCTCGTAATATCCTAACGTTAGGTGGTATATTTTCAATTGCAATCATTATCTTGGCTATTATATACAAAAAGCGTTTGGGTAATGAGCTGGATTCGAGAATTGCAGGATGTTTTAGACAGTCTTCTTCGAGCAGAGAG